>JAOQMR010069867.1:0-18679 GCA_027563865.1 Erythroxylum pelleterianum | reverse complement strand
TTTTGTTCTGTCCTGTCCTGTCCTGCCCAGTCATGTTCCGTCCCTATCTGCTGAAGACGCTAACCAAACGCTGCGTAGACTAACGCTATCAAACCACATACCGGACAAAAAAACAGAATCCAAGATATATCACAGCTAAAGTGAGACAACATTCACTTTTCCACCCAGTTTTCACAAGTCTTCAAAAAGCATCCAGTAATTGAACCAAATCTTTTTTTTAAAAAAAAAACTCAGATAATCAGAAAGAAAATAAAACGGAGGAAAGAGACGCCTACCCAGAATTTAAAAACCTTGAAAGAATGAATTATTAATAACGGTGGACTATAATATCAACCACAATAGGAAGACCCAAGTAGAACAGAATACGAAATACAGAGAAAAAGAACAAGGAAGATAAATGTGAGAGACAAAAGATAATTAACAGGAAGAAAGAAAAAACTATTTTTTAAAATAAGAAAGAAAAATAATTGGTCTGACCTAAGAGTGACAATTGCTATAGAAAAGGACGCAGCTTTCTTGTGCTCATAACCACATTTTCACGCATAATGTCTAGACTTGCCTTCTCTTTCAATACTTTTGTTGTGGATTAACTCTTCTGATGGTAACCTACTTGACCCGCCAAACTCTTCGACTCTATCAAATATATTCTTTTTTAACCACAGGGAAGCAAGCAGGAGGTATTATTACGCATTTGTGAACCTTTAGCAAATTAATTCGGCAGTTAACTTATGGAGAAGACAGTTATGTGTTGGGTTCACCACTACCATGCAATAGAAACTGATTGATTATGTAAAAGTTCCAGAGAAAAGGAAAATGTCCTCCAATTTCGAAAGTGTAGCACTAGGTTACGATTTCTTACCTGTTTGGCTGGCTAAATTATAATATTTTTTTGGAAATGATCGACTATGAGCAAAAGGTGACACTTATCGGGAAAACCTTTCCACCAATTTTCTGGTTTTGTTTGGCTTGCATGTCCAATTCGTCAGCATCTGAACCTTTATGTTCTGGAAAGCATGAAGAACGGGAGATCTTTTGTAATGTTTTGTAGTCCTAGTAATTTAAATAATACATATTTGATATATGTTAAGCATGATGTTGAGTATACGTGGTTGCACTTGTTATCGTTGGAAATTAGTTTGTGACATAAGTAGTTAAAGTCAAACTTTTCGGAAGGTTGTTTCTTTTCTAAGAGTTGTGACTTGTGGTAAATAGATATGACTGTTCTAAAAAGTTGCTTCCTTTTTAAGAGTTGTGACTTGTCATAAACAGAAGTGACTGTTCTAAAGGGTTACTTCCTTTCCAAGAGTTATGACTTGTTGAGAGCAGACATGGTTGTTTTGAAGAGTTACTTCATTTCCAAAAATTGTGACTTGTCATGAACAGACGTGACTGTTCTGAAAACTCTGTGTATGAGTGTTAGTCAAGATTAAAAAGTTTTTTAAAACAATTCTACCAACACAATCTCTACATTCATAATTCTCGAAGAACATTCATACTCTTACAACTTAAATGTTCTTGTGTTCTTTGTATCCTAGAAGTAATTTGCCTTTAACCCGGTTTGCAAGTAACGTGGAGGCAAGTAACACTTTAAGAAAGTGTCAAACACACATAGAACACTTTAAACTTTGTGTTTTGATCTCAAGTTTTCTCAATTCCTTGCAACATCATTTAATTCATTGTTCATCCTTTGTTTTGTGGACTCCCAACCCCCTTCTATTACAATCTTAAAGTATTATCTGTTGCTATCACGGACTCCACTCAAGAATCCGCTCTCAACATGATGAAACAAGACTTTGTGAAGTTAGATTGCCTTGATGGAACCGACACCAACATCAATCGTTGGAAGGACACGATGATGTTCTTCTTCAGTACTTTGAAAATTGCATATGTATTTGATCTCACTCTTTTTGCAATTCCTCTTTCGAAGGAGGGTAAAGTTGACACAAGGATGAACGAGACAAGCGCCAAGAAGATTAATTGCTTTGCAAGGGTCATATTCTCAACACCCTCTTAGGCAACCTTTATGATCTCTTTACAATCGTGAAGAGTCCAAAGGAGATTTGGGCGTGGCTTGAACGTGAATATGCATCTCAAAAACAAGGCACAGATAAGTTTCTTATTTAGATGTGGTTGTTTCAAAACTTAAAGACTTGGGTGTTAAAATTTTGGAATCATTACAAGTAGGGGCAATAATTACTAAGTTTTCTTCTTCTTGGAATGGTTATTGGTTAGCTCGGCCATGCCAGGCCCAGGCCCAGGCCCAGGCATCGACGGCCCATTCGTAGGTGGTAACCTCCCATGCATACGTAAAGACCTAAACCTAGCAGTTATTCCAGGTATATAAGGTTCTACCTCATCATGGAAAAGGTACGACATTAGAACCCTGATTTTCTCTGTTCTTAGCCACCAAAACCTTTACCAAAAAACTAACTTGAGCGTCGGAGAAGCCTGCCGGCAATCAACCCCCAGCATGCCTTTCGTTGTTTTGCAGAGGATCATGGATCCAAGCAACGGCATCCAGCCCCATCAAGATCAGATAGAACCAGTTGGTGCCCACCGTGGGGCCGGACGTCAGGGCACCATGTCTAGAACCACTCAGATAAGTCAGACGGCAGCAACCAATCCTGATGTAGCCATCGTCGCGGCACTTGCATTGCAGCGAATAGGCTTGCGATTACCCGCTGCCCTTCCATTGACGCTGCCTCAACCCGTCACCCAAAACCCTAGTGCAGATGAGCTACCGCCGAATAACCACACACAATCTTCACACCTGGATGATCAACCACAACCTCAAAACCAAGATCAAGAAGCACAGAGCGCAGCTCTGGAGGACAACGCCGGAACCACTTCGCACCTTGTACCACAACAAGTCTCCCTCACCCAACGAAAAATAGAAGAAGCAACCGATCTATTGATTCGCCAAATCTTACAGTCTCAACCGGAACTGCAGCAAATCCCCGTTCGACAGATTGGTGTGATGACTGACCACCACTCTGCTGAAACTCTAGAAAAAATCGTGGACAATCGAATCAATTTGGCCATAAATTCCCGTCCAGATCAACCATCAACACAGTATAACTCCCCTTTCATCCCAGAGATCCTGGATAGCCTCTCAGCGATCGGTACTAAGATACCGACGCCGAAAAAATATACTGGAAAGACCGATCCCCTCGACTATCTGCAGCACTTCCAATTGCTGATGAATCTGCATTGTGTCCCTGATGCCATTCAATGCAAGGCCTTCTGTACAGCCTTTCAAGAAGGAGCTCGGCGATGGTTCAATAGTCTACCCCCGCGTTGCATCACTTGTTTTGAGGATTTTAAGTTGCTATTCCTCAATCAATTTGCCACAAGTAAACGGCCACAGAAGACTGCCTTGAAAGTGATGCAGTTGACCCAAGGAAGGAATGAAAGTCTACGGGAGTTCATCAATCGGTTCAACAATGAAGCCGTTGAAGTCCCTGACCTCACCTGCTCGTCCATGTTGGCTGCCCTTATGAGCAATAAGAGGGATGAAGAGTTCAAGAAGTCATTGGCCCTCGATCAGCCCAAGTCTATTCAAGAGATACGAAATCGAGCGGATAAGTACATCCAGCTAGAGGAAGTGTTGAAAAACACAAAGCGCAGAGCAGATAACTGGTGGCCAGGTGACAGAGCAGATGATTCACAAAAACAAAAAAATGATCAGTCTAGTTGGAGGAAGCCGATCAATCGAAAGGACCAAAGACGAGAATCCTTCACCCCGCTCAACAGGCAATATGCGGAAGTGTTAGCGGCTATGAGAGCAAGTGGGGAATCCCTCCGAGAACCCAATAAGTTGAAAACTCCCCTAAAGAAAAGGGACCCTAATTTGTATTGTCGTTTCCATAGAGATGTGGGTCATGACACGGAAGATTGTTGGGACTTAAAGAAAGAAATTGAGCTCCTTATTCAGAAGGGAAGGCTGGACAGATTTGTAAAGCACGGTAAAAATACCGATCGGGATAATGAGGCTAGGAGCGGTCGGTCAGACAACTGGCAAAAACCTTGGAGGCAAAATGACAGGAATGATGGTGGGAGGCATAATAGAAATACGGACGACAGACGCGACACTAGAGGACAGTCTAGGGCAAGAGGTGATAGAAATGCTGGACAGCAGAATGACCAACTGGTTAGGGTCATCAGCATGATATTTGGTGGTAGTGCAGCAGGCGGGTCTACCATTAAAGTAAGAAAGAGGTATGCTAGGAAGGTCGATAACGACTTATCGGCAAAGAAAAAGAAACAAATCGATGAGGCGATTTCGTTCGACGGATCTGACCTTGATGGCGTCAGCTACCCTCATGATGATGCACTAGTGGTCACCTTGAATATGGATGGTAGTGAGGTGAAACGGGTGATGATTGATACAGGTAGCTCGGTCGACCTACTGTATTACAATGTCTTTAAGCAGATGGAGATACCGGAGGATCGACTACTGCCAATAGAGGGACCCATCAAAGGGGTAACGGGAGCATCAGCTTACCCATTTTTCCGAGTCTTCTTGAAAGTAAAATTCGGACAAAAGCCATATCAGATAGAGAGGGACGTCGAATTCTTGGTTGTGAAGTTTGTAGGGGCGTACAATGCAATAATTGAAAGAGCCACCCAAAACGCCCTCAGAGCGGTCGTCTCAACCTACTATCAAGCAATGAAATTCTCTACACCTCATGGAATTGGTGTTGTCAGGGGTCAACAGAGAATTGCTAGGGAGTGCTACTTAGCGAAAATTAGGACACTCGATGGAGCGGTAGTCTTGACAAGCTCTCTCGATGTGAGAGCCGATGAAGAAACTGAGAGGATGAACCCAGTAGAAGAAACACAACAGGTCATATTGGATGAAGAAGATCGATCCAAATTCACAAATTTGGGTTCCGAGCTTGAAAAAGGCCTGATCAAAGAAATCACAGAGTGTTTGATAGAGAACAGATCGGTCTTCGCTTGGGTACCGAGCGATGTACCTGAAATATCTCGATCGGTAACATCACACTCTCTCGGTATTCGAAAAGAATGCAAACCGGTCAGACAGAAGAAGCGGTGGCAAAGCAAAGAGAGGCAAGAGGTGATCGAGAAAGAGATAAGAAAACTTCTTGATGTTGGGTTCATTTAGGAAGTTAAATACCCTGAATAGTTGACGAATGTGGTACTCGTGAAGAAGAAAAATGAAAAGTGGAGGATATGCATCGATTTCACCGACTTGAACAAAGCATGCCCGAAGGACAGTTTCCCCTACCTAAAATCGATCAGCTGGTAGACTCTACGTCAGGGCATGAGCTCCTCAGTTTCTTGGATGCCTTCTCTGGTTATCATCGGATAAAAATGAGCTTCGAAGACGAAGAAAAAATGATTTTTATAACTGACCAGGGCACGTATTGCTACCAGGTGATGCCGTTCGGTTTGAAAAATGCCAGGGCTACTTATCAGCGACTCGTTATGGAAGTTTTTAAGAAGCAGATCGGCAAAATAGTCGAAGCTTATGTGGACGACATGGTGGTTAAAAGCAAGACAGCTGCCGAGCATGTGGAAAATCTCAGAGAAGTCTTCCTAACCCTCAACAAGTTCCAAATGAAGTTGAACCCCGAAAAGTGCGTCTTTGGTGTAGCATCTGGAAAGTTCTTGGGATTCATGATTACTCAGCGGGGGATTGAAGTTAATCCAGAGAAGATTGAAGCTATTGTCCAAATGCCCTCACCGCGATGCTTGAAAGATGTTCAGATATTGACCGGGCGGATAGTTTCTTTGAGCAGATTCGTCTCTAAGATGGGGGACAAGTGCCTCCCGTTCTTCAAAATTTTGAGGAAGGCGGATGTGACCCAGTTCCAATGGTTGGATGAGTGCGAAAGAGCATTTCAACACTTGAAGCAGTATCTGACCAGTCCACCCATTTTACAGAGCCCCGTGGAGGGGGAGAATCTGATTATTTATTTGGCAGTCACAAAGGAGGCGATCAATGCAGTTCTAGTTCGATCGGACGGTAGTGAACAATTCCCGATCTACTATGTCAGTAAAGTGTTGAACGGACCAGAAACGCGGTATGTATCCATTGAAAAGTTGGCACTTTCGTTGATAACCGCGGCGCGGAAGCTCAGGCCCTACTTTCAGAGTCACACCATCGAGGTATGGACCGACCAACCCCTCAGACAGTGCCTTCAAAAGCTCGAAACTTCTGGGCGGCTAGTAAAATGGCCCAAGTATTAGCAGATTTCATAGCAAAAATGAGTCAACCTGCCTCGCAGGATGAGCAACACACCGCATGGAGTTTATTTGTTGATGGGTCGTCCAACGCTGAGGGATGCGGAGCAGGAGTGGTCCTGATCAGCCCGCACCAGGGAGAAAAGGTGGAGTATGCTCTCCGATTAGAATTTAAAGCATCCAATAATGAGGCAGAGTACGAAGCTTTGTTTGCCGGTCTTCAGTTGGCAAGAGAGATGGGGGTGAAACATTTGAAGGTGTACAACGATAGTCAACATGGTCAAATATTTGGAATTGGCAAAGAAAAAGCTGAGCAATTTTGAGAATACTCGGTCAACAGGATAGAAAGGATGCAAAATGCTCAGGCAGATGCGCTTTCCAAAATAGCTTCCGATCAGAATGCAAAGAATAACATTTTGGTCGAACGGCTAGACCAGCCTAGCATCCAGAAAACTAATGAAGTCCTTATGACAGATGCCAAATGATCAGATTAGATGGAACCGATCAGACAATACCTCCTTAAGGGAACACAGCTGAAACAAACCTTGGAGGCTAAGAAACTAAGGGTAAAGGCGGCCGAATATGCGATCGTTAATGACACACTGTACAAGCGATCTTATGACTGGCCACTACTACGTTGCTTGAGTGAAGCAGAGGCAGAACGAGCAATGGCTGAAGTCCACGAAGGAATGTGCGAAAATCACTTAGGAGGCAGAATGTTGGCTCACAGATTGATTAAACAAGGGTACTACTGGTCGACAATGAAGAAAGATTGTCAAGACAAAGTTAACCGATGTGATTCTTGCCAGAGAAACAGCAACCTGTCTCACCAGCCGACCGAGTAGTTGAAGATTGTGAGCCACCCTATCCCCTTTGCTCAATGGGGAATGGACATACTTGGCCCTTTTCCTCTCGGTCCTGGGCAGAAGAAGTTTTTGATAGTAGCAGTCGAGTATTTCACCAAATGGGTGGGCGCGGAAGCGGTCGCTACTATTACTGAATAAAAGATAGAAAATTTCGTAAGAAGAAACATACTAAGTCATTTTGGGATGCCTCTGGTGTTGGTTACAAATAACGGTCGGCAGTTTGACAATGATAAGTTCAAACATACTAAGTCATCTTGGATCGCTCGGCCTCAACATCGCTCAGCCAGGTTGCCAAGATAGGATCTTGGAACCAGGCGATTCCAAGAACACAATCTTGGATCGCTCGGCCTCAACATCGATCGACCAGGTTGCCTAGGCGTCAACCATGGTCCTCTCAAACCTTACGTCCGATCGATCCATGTATATCAAGCACGCTCGTTCGCTGACTATTATTCGAAACAACTCTAATCTTAAGTCACAGCATAAGAAGATAAAAAAATAACAAGAATTTTTATTTCTTTATATTTTCGTCATGGTCACAAGCCTGACCAGATGAGCTTTGAGGGTTCTACAGCGTAAGCTATTTGGGCCCTTCGGCAGGAGGAGAGATCATAACAGCTGGATCGGCAGGAGAGGAGGTCGAAAAAGTAACCGAGCCAGAGTCAGGGTTTTCAGAAAGAACCGGAGAGACGCCACCTTGAGCTTGCTCCTCCTCCTCGTCTGAACTGAGGTCTAGCATCTTATCCAGTAATGCCTCGCGCTCTCTCTCGGCTATCTCTCTCACCTCCTCAACTGAAAGGCCAAGCTCTGAGGGAAGCAACGGCTCGGCATAATCCTCGAATGAAGGACCATCTGACCCGTTGGGAACGTAAACGCTGTGGCAATTCTTTAGGATGGAAAGAGCCAAGTCACAAGCAAATTCTAAGCACTCCTTGTGTAAGAACCGCTCTTTCCATCGCTTGATCGCTTCAACCCTCTGCTCTTTGATGAAGCCTCACAACTCCATCAGTCTATCCTCAGCCCTCAGTTTATCCCTCACCGCTTCATGGTAGTCTTGGAGGAATTTTGATTGAAGCTCTTGTTCCATCTTCACCTTAGAATGGGCAACAAGGACTTCTTTCTTCAGGTCCTTACATTCCTTCGCCAGCTCGTCCCTTGCCACAACAACCCTGCTCTTCTCCTCCTCCCCCGAAGTGAGTTGAGCTTTCAAAACGCTCTTCTATTCCTCCCAAATGCTCTTCTCCTCCTCCAATGAAGAGAGTTGAGCCCGTAAAGCGTCCTTCTCCTCCTTCGCCTCCAAAAGCTCAAGTCTCAAAACACGGACCTGCTCAAGAAGCTTGTTAACCTCTCGGTCAAGCGGTAGGGCAGTCTCATTGACTTGATCGATGCGTCGATGCATCGCAGAGGAGAATGCTAGGTCCATCGTACAGCCACGGACGAGACTGGCCATCAGCTCCTGATTATCTAGTGTATCAATAAACTTTCGTCTTCAGGAGGAACGACCTTCTGAGCAACTTGAAGAGCAACGCTGATGTCCCTAAGCAATGCAGTCTTATTCAGACTGATCGTGGACACCCACTTGCACGAGCCAGACCCCTGTTGTTTCCCCTTACCCTTGTCCAGTTGGGGTGCACGCTCCTCCCCCTTCTCTTTCTCCAATTGGCTGGACGACTGTTGGATACTCCGAGCGATTTTCTTCCTCTTGAGGGGTCTTTCCACCTCATCCTCCTCATCCTCCGAAACAGCTTAGTTTTCATTTGGCAATTGGGTCAAGAGCGCTATGGACTGTTCAGGCACAATCGATAGAGCGAGTGCTCCAGACTGTTCAGGCACAGTAGAGTGAGCGGGCGACACAGATTGCTCAGGAACAGTCCGCTGAGCGACATCCACGCTGGCCTCCCCCTTCTTGCTTCGCTCCTTCGTCTTCAAAGAAGGCTTAGCACCTTTGCGCTGGCCTTTGGAGGTGCTGGAGGACCCGGCGAAATCCTTGAGCTTTGCCATGGCTGTGCAATTATAGAAGCAGGTTAGAAATTGAAGCTAATACTTATGAATACAACAAGTAGTTAAACTACGAGGAATCAACCAGAAGGGGTAGTCTCTTCTCCTAGCATGTTTATATGAGGTGAGGGGTTAATTAAAAATGAATCGGCCGAGGCCCCTCCACGATACCCTAGAATAAGACGATCAAAATCGTACCGATCGAGCGACTTAATTTGGTCGACCACCTCCCATTCCTCCCTAGTAAGGAGCAGATTTGAAATGTCGTCCCATCGCTCGGCTAAAGGATATCTCCACTGCCTGGACTCAAAGGTAGATCCTAGGGGCCTCACAAAGAAGTACTTCGCCTTCCAGGCCTTGATCGACCCAATTGTTCCAGCAAGGCGAAACCTTGCATCCCTATACTGGAGGTGAGGAATCCCGCCACCGACACTTGAGCTTTGATTCATCCTCAGGAAGTGTCACAGAATACCGATTGAGGAAGAACACCCGAAGTGATGACACAGCAGGGCGAGACTGTTAAGGAACCTCCAACCATTCGGAGGGATCTGGCTCGGCCTTAACGCATAAATACGACATACCTCCTCGATGATTGGGGCGTATGGAAGCTTCATACCACCGATCAAGAAAAAGCTGTCTGTAACAGCAAAATAGCCCCCCATAGTTTTTTTTAACAAGAGGTAGTAACAAATATTTCATTACTTTCATGGATGATTGCTCTAGATTTGTGCATGTTTATTTGATGAAAACCAAGGATGAAGCATTTAATATGTTTAAGACATATAAGTCTCTTGTTGAAAATCAATTAAGTAAAAAGATTAAAACTTTGAGAAGTGACAGAGGAGTAGAATACTTCTCTAACGAGTTCTCAAAATTTTCTGAACAAAATGGTATTATACACCAAACTAATGCACCATATACTCTCTAACAAAATAGTTTGGCTAAAAGAAAAAATAGAACTCTGCAAGACATAGTTAATTCTATACTCTTGAGTTCGGGTTTGTCAAAAAACTTGTGGGGTGAGGCTTTCTTGGCTGCATGTCATTTACATAATTGAATTATATTCTTAAAGACTAAAATGTCTCTATATGAAGTATGGAAAGGAAGGAAGTCAAACTTGTCATATTTGAAAGTTTGGACTGTGTAGCATATTATAGAGTCTCTAACAACAAAGGAACAAAGTTGGGATCAAGAGCACTTAAAAGTGTGTTAGTAGGCTATACCGAAAATTCTAAATCTTCTCAACTTTTTAGGTGTACTAGTCCAGACATTTTATTCTTCCTTCTTCCATTATTAAAGAAATAGAGACAAAACTAAGGAACAAAAGAGAGGGAGGATTATTGTGTTTTAGGTTATTGTGTCTAAAGCTCATGCTAAGGTTAAATGGAATGACCTATATAGACCCAAAAGAGAGGGAGGATTAGGCATTAAACACTTACCAACGTGGAACAATGTTCTTATAAGGAAGAGAATCTGAGTTCTTTTTAATGATAATGAAACTTTATGGGTCAAGTAGGTGCATACCATTATTCTTAGAAGGAAACTTTTCTAGAGTGAACAACCTACTAATAACAGTTCGTGGAGTTAGAGAAAGCTTTTACATGTTAAGGATCTCATTGGGAACCAATTCAATTTAAGATAGGAATGAGATTTCTACTTTATTATGGCAGGATCCTTGGCATCCTAGAGGTATCCTAAAGAATCTCTCAATGCCCAAAGTGATCAATGGAATGGAATTACCTATGAATACAAAAGTTTCTGATGTAATCAAAAATAATGGGTGGAGTTGGCAAGAGGCCACAATGCACCCTCGAGCCGCTACCATACCAACCAGATTCCCGACCTGACAAATTGGAATGGCTAACCAGCTCCTCAAAAGCTTAGACAAATGCTTCAGCCTACACTTACTATAAGACCTCCCAATCCGTGTCTTCCTTGGTATCAATTAGTATGGCATAAAATAACTAGCCCAAGGTTTTCCTTCATCCTGTGGCTAGCCTTTCTTAATAAGCTGCAAACGAGGGATAAACTCCTCTACTCTTTTGTCCCAAATCATTGCTATTTATGTTTCTTAGATAATGAGACTATTGACCATCTATTTTTTAAGTGCTCATACTTAAAAACAGTGTGGATACATTGTCTAAAACACTTTTAGATTCACTTGCCTAACCTAATAAACCTTCAATCCATTCTAAATTGGTTCAACCAGCCCCCAAACTACAGAAATATTGATCTCAACCTTTTCATCATTCTCCTCTCTGTTATTGTGTATAACCTTTGGCCTGAAAGAAACCACCGAGCCTTCAAAGATAAAATCTTGGAAGTTGGGAGAATTAACACTAGAGTGGTCTTCCAAGTTATGGAACATCTCAGCTCAAACATCGAGAGAAGGTAATTGTTAGTGTGTTTTCTTTTCTCTAATAAATTGTTTTGCAGGTTTGATTCTAGTCCTTGAAAATTGGAGCTATAAAGAGTAGTTCAAAGTCTCTTACTCCTCGATTTTCCAAAGCAAAGGAGATTCCTTTTATTCGGAGAGGGTATTACCCTTTCGGGTTTCATCCATGATGTCTTGGGTGAGAGGTTAGGATGAGTTATATAGTATGCTAGTAGCAGGGGGGACGGTTTACTCCTTCGTGTAGAGCAATGGAGATCATATCCGTCTAGCAGAATAGGTGAGTGCAGTGAAGAAGCTTCAACCTATGAAGTTTCTTCATAATTTATCGAGTTTTGAATGATGAACTGCTCTACTAGTTTAGTCTGAATATGTGTGTGGATCTGGTGAACACCCTTCTAAGCATCTCCAAGTAATCTTGGATGGAAGAGATAAATAGGTGAATGTTGTGATCTGCTTCTTGTATAGATAAAATTCTCACTTTTACTCTTTTGGAAGCAGTAACTGTTGTATAGTATTTCTCAAGTTCGCTTAGGTTAGGTTATAGCCTTGTGGTTTTTGGAATGAGATTAGCACCTAAGGCTATGTAGCACCCCACTTCCATAACACACGTGCCCGATATCCTGAGTGATATCCGAGTCCGTGCCTCGCGAGGGTGGCATGCTAGAGCACTTTAATACAGTCAAAATTCAGTACAGAAATTTTTTTTTGAATACAATCATATACGTTAAAATCAGTAGACAATTTGGGCCCGCTTTAATTCATAAACATTTTCCAGTCATAACAATATACTCAACAGGATTTCAATAACCATATGGGGCCCATTACAATGATAAAACATTTTCAGTTATAAAACTTTACATTACAACATAAATACCTTGGTATACACATTGTACAAGAATTTCGGAATACATTATTTTACAAAAATCGCGGTACAAATTTATACAAAATAGGAAAATACTAATGCAAACGCGAACTGATCCTGACCTCTATCTTCCCTTGCATGCAGTATGTATACTCCCGTATGCCTAACGGAGTATTCTTCAGAGTTCTGAAAAATATTTGCAAATTTTGGGTAAGTTTTGCGAACTTAACGAGTGACCATCCAGTCACGTAACACAAAATTGACACCATTTCACATTTCACACTTCACATTCAATACAATTTAGCACTCATATAATGCATATGTAGTGCACATGAGGCCCACTTTTTATTTATTACTTTGTTGTGACCGAGTACCTAAACTGTCCCATATAGGGCTCATTGATAATTGTCTCTTATCCACTTGGGGGATACACGGCTCATTAAACGTTGATCCTGAGGTTTTGATTCACTTTTGAGCTCGAAGCTCATTTTTACTCGTTGAGCTTTAAGCTTTGATCGGTGACTACTCTGGTCATAACATCCATTATCTTTCATGCATTCATAAAATGAAATGCATCAGTCACATTTATATGATCCACATTCACTCACATTTACATATCATCAGATCATAGTCCATCATTCAATATTAGAGTTAGAATTCACACTTTCATTCATATGCAAATGCACTTTCAGAACACATTTAGCAATCAAATTACATACACTTCGTTCATCCAATTCACATTCAATGAGCACTTCAATATCCCAATCAAACATCACATCATCGGACCTTCTGTTCGGAAACTAACACAATCAATCACATTTATATAGTCAGTCAATAGACAAGCAACACAAAAATTCAAACAAAACAAACAATAAAATGACACCATCTCGGTCTACTCACAGTACACTCCAGATTAGCATTAGCTTCCATGATTCGGAAACGTCTAGATGTGAACGTTCTATCCTGTATCATCAATATGCAAAAACACATTTTGCATACACATTATTAATTGCACAATTCCATAAACATTCAGTTTTTCACACATGTATATGTGTAATGTATAATGCATGCTCATTAACAATTCTCAGGTATATTTTTTAAAAAATTCACATCTTATGCTCATTCTCAATTCATGATTCATATTGTCTAATTAAACTTAGACTTACACTTCATTTGCACATGATCACTCTAAATTATCCATTCAATCTTTAATCTTCTATGTGTCTAGCTTATTCATAAGCTTACACCTCAAGAACACTTGGTCACTCTATATCATAACTCAATTTCTCATCATCTCTTTTCTAACCTTAAATGTCCTCATAATACCCCATTCTCATTCACAATTAATCACTTAATATAGATATTACTCAACTCCCTTGAACATAACTAACAATCATATGAACATCTTCACTCCCATTATACTCATGCATTGATACTTTGATTTCATCCATTCGTTCACTAAGTTTTCACCTCCATTTTCACTTCAAACCTATCATACATTAGTCCCATAAATCAAGGATCATTCTAGGTAAAGACCCATTTAAGGCTTAATTAGGGTACTCGTGAATGTCCGTTAAACAGATCTTTACAATCACTTACAGAACGTTGAAAATTTGACCCTCTAAACGTCAAAATCTCTTTTTGTGTTTTTCACAGAAGTTGTAGATATCTAAGTCCTCTTTAAAACCATACCTAAATCGTATCAATCTGAGTTCTACGGAAAAAGTTATGTCTCTTGCACTAAAGTATGGTCAATTGCTTTTTATGATTTCCAGATTTCTAACTCATCACTTACAACATTCTATTCCTCATGCTTAGTCAATCATTTCTAGTTAAATACTCATCATTTATCCATTATTCTAACTCCATTTCAACTCAACGTCATCCATAACCAAATTATAGTCCATGATTGGTCATAAACACTAATAAGAGAACATACATATATATACACATTCATCATCAACTTTCTGCACTCAGTACTCAAATTCAAGTCGAATTAGAAAGTCTTAAAGATAGAATTTGAATTCGATGTCTTAATGGAAAATGTAGTCTTATGTCTTTAATTTAACCCAAATCAAAAACCATCTCATTTAAATAACTACAGAACAAGTTATGGCTAAATTATAGAAGCATATCCAGTGAAATTGTTACAGCTAGCACATTCCAACCACTTTAAACACCATTATCAATTTGTCTCTAAACTTTCATCCTAATTCTTCTCTTTTCAAGACACTATACTTGTCTTTTCTTTAACTTCCATACCTAATCCAATCCATTCCTAAAACAACCAATGATCCACGTTTTTATCCATCAAAAACAGAACATAACAATATCCATTCAACATTCAATTTTTTTTGCACTACATTCTAACTCTAAAACATCTTTATATCAATTTATGAATCATTAATCATCATCCATAAAAAAAATAAGACATGAATCTACCAAATTCCTCATTCACATTTTTAGCATGTACCCATCCTCATTTCATGACCATTTTTAACTCTAAGTATCATCAAATACGCTTCTATTAAGGCAACCAATGAAAAACAAAGTTTACTTACATGTTTAGCTCAAAAGCTCCCTCAAGTCACCAAGAAACCCTAGCTCCTCCAACATGCATGAAAATCAACTTTAAGGTGAAATGGGTTGGGTCTTTTAGCAAGAAGAAGGAGAAGACAATGAATGTTGAAGAAACAAAGTGAAGGAGTTAGATAAAAATCAAACATGGTGAGGTGAGAGCAAGTTTCGTAGATGGAGAGAATGGAAAAGATGAGGAAATGAAGAAGTTGAGCAAAATGGGGGTGGGTTTTGTTTTTGGCAAGTGAAAGACCAAAAATACAAAAGTGACTTAATAAGTGGTGTGGCAAGTGACAAGTTATGGTCCCTTTTGGTCCACTTTAAGAACTAGTCTATTTTGTCTCCAATTGTCTCCCAATTTTCAATGACATAAGTCATTAAATCCCAAAGTCGTCTATAAAAATTTTCATTGCCATTTGACCCTTGTTTCTACTACTATTCATCAATTGTTCTTCCACTTGGCATTTTTCCTAGTCTAAAAATACCCTTAATTTCTAGAAAATTCCCAATTTTTCACCAAAAATTCTAATTCCATACTTATATATTCCTACTCAATTCTTAAGACACAGAACCATAATTCGAATCATATTCACATTAAAACAACCATTTATACCCGAAAAATGTCAATTGAGTGCTTGAACAATTATTTTAATGTGTGCAATAATCAAATTCGCATGTGTGCATGCTAACATTATGCATGAGCATGAAATGCAATTTTCTCAATCTCTCTTTGATCTCACATGTACCAAATTTTAGAGTTCCAACCCTTAGTATGGGAACGGGATGTTACAGGCTATCTCTAGTTAATTAAGCCCAAGTTTATATTATTAATTGGCTGCATTTTCATAACTTTTAATGCACTTCTTGACTCCTAATTGGTGATTTTTGTGCTTAAACTGGTTCCCTATAGTGAGCTCATATGAATTACAATTTGATAGTAAAATTGTTGCAAATTGATATTAATTGTATTATAATTTTTCTGAGGACAATTGATACTGCAAATTGTTATTTTATCTTGTAGGAAAACAAAGAAGCCAACTCAAGAAGAGTATAACCAAAAGAGGAACAAAGTGATAGGAGCCATGAGATGCCGATGCCGCGGCGAATCACTCCGCAGTGCATCCAGAAGAACATACGTCGCGACGTCCGACAATTAACTCGTCACGGCGCATGAAGAGAAGACATGTCGCGACGTGTGTCAATTCATACATCGCGGCGAGCAAGCCAGAGCACACGTCGCGACGAGAATTAATTCCTTCGTCGTGACGTGCAAACGGGTCTCCGGATTTTAGTTGGAAAGATCACTCACTGTACCAACCCGGCCCGTTACCCATCCTTTAAATCTTGCCGAATTAGGTTACAGCAGGGATCTTTTTGGCGATAGATTTTGGCAAAAAAGGAGAGCAACGTGCCAAGAGAGAAGAGAGAAGAAAGATTCACAACCTCACTTCTCAGGGTTCCCTTCGGGGTTCCCTGGGGAGAAAATTTCTGCTTAGGTTTTATATTTTTGCACAGGTCTTCTTTGTTTACCGCCGATCTCCACAATTGTAGCTTGGATTCGCCACAATTTGTGAAGTGTCCGGCTGCGATGCGTGGCTAGGCGTTTATGTGCTCTTGAAGATGCAGTGACGGCTGGAGTTTACCGAGCTTCAAAGGGGAGTAGCTTAATCTGTAATTTTACTATGATTTATGAACATGCCTAGGTCTAGGGTTTGTAACTTGTAGTGAAGCTATTTGATTATAACTCAATCAAATGTTTGGACATTTAATGTCTTGTTTGGATTATTAGTTCATATTTTCACGTTTAACTGCATTGTTATGAACAGCCGAGTTGGGGTTTATTGCTTTGTAGTTAGATAAAGCTTGATTATAGTTTAATTAGGCGGTGAATAATGTAATGTGTTATGGATTTGTTCATGTAGAACTTTGAGCTTAAATATATGAAGTCTCATATATGTCTACTTGTGATCTTAATGATTCTCTTTTATCTGCTTACTTGTGTTTGATATTGAGTTGATTCTAGATTACATTTAACCTATTGCATTGGCAAATCCACCGCACACACTAAGATGTTTTTAACAAGGTTTTAATCAATGTAGTTCATTGATTAAAACCTTGGACTTAAAGGTTCCTTTAAGGTTCTAGGGCTCAAGAGCACCTAATGGGGTCTTAAGAAATGGAGTCGAGAGTGACAGGAGTTCATTAATCAAGACCCTGGATTAAAGAGAGTCCTTTAAGGTTCACCATTCAAAATTAGTGATTCCTAATCCTATCAAACTAAGATGCGCTTAACGGGATCTTGAGCAATGGAGTTCATTGATCAAGATCCTGGACTTAAAGAGTCCTTTAATGTTCTGAGGCTCAAGAGCACTCAATAGGGTCTAAAGGAATGGAGTTCATTAATCAAAACCCTGGACTTAAAGAGAGCCTTTTAAGGTTTACCATTCACACTTAGTTTTGAACTGTGATAGCCAAAGCTCATTTTCAAGAGAATCTTATCGCTTGTTTTAGTATTTTCATTTTCTATTCCAAAAACCCAAAAATACTTTTTACGATGCATTTTAGTTTATTAATGTTTTCAAAATCAAAACCCCCCTTTTCTTTACTAATTTTTCTTGCAATTAATGACATATAGGCTAGCTTAGGTCCATTTCATTAGGTTCCAAGAAGTGAGATGACCCGAGGTTGCATCCTGTACTGCAGTCTTAGAATTTATTATTTTTGACCGGTTTCCAAGGTTCGATTTTAGGATCGAACGATAAGCCGCCATCACTAGTCTTTACATAACCTTCTTTTTCTTGATTTATTGTATATATGATTTACCAAAAAAATCTAAAGCTTATAGGCTACTAGAAGTTGACTCTAATGTGATTCTAGAATCAAGGGATGTTGAGTTTTTTGAGGATTTTTTTCTTAAAGACTCAATGGCAAATAAGGATCCATCAAATGGACCTACCCCTTCTCCAAGTGTTGAACTCTCAAGTACGTTAAAAAGACCAAGTATAGACCCTCCAAGTGAACCTAGGAGGAGTCAACGTCAAAGGAAGGAAAATATCCGCCTTCAAATTTTATTTTTCATAAGCTATTATTTTCTTAGTTGAAGGCAATAGGGATACTTTACTAAATAAAACTCAACATTGTCTAACAATACTTAGGTTCTAGTTTATTTACCTCATGGGTCCAAACCTGTAACATCCCGTTATCTCATATTAAGGGTTAGAACCCTAGAATAGTGTACATGAGAGATTATTGAGAAGTTAGAAAGTGCATTTCATACTCATGCATAATATAACATACACACATATGTGAATATTAATTATTGCACACATTAAAACGATTGTACATGTATTCATTGACATTTACCAGGTATAATTGATTTATAAATGTGATTATATTGAGAATTGTGGATTTTATGTATTGAAAATTGATTTGGAGAGTGTAATTATTGGTTTAGAATTTTTGGTGGAGTTTGGAATATCTTCTGAAATTATGAGTATTTTTTTGGACTAGAAAAAAATGTCAAATAGCTAGACAATTGATTTATGGAAGTAGAAATAAGTGTCAAATGGCAATTGAAATAATTGGCAAATGGGTTAGGATTTGTTAAGAATATGATGTTGAAAACTAGGTGACAATTGTGTTAGTAGTGTGCCCTAGGTCAATGGACATTTGTGATTCATGTATTAACATTATAATTTGTTAATAATATATTATGAGATATTCCTTTCATATATGCATGTATCTCGTTTATGTAATGTGATTTACATTCCA
>JAOQMR010069855.1:0-18685 GCA_027563865.1 Erythroxylum pelleterianum | reverse complement strand
GATTTGGATATATTGCTTCCGCTGCAAAATGATTTCTTAAAAAGTTTTGAAATCTACCGTTTCTCCAAATAAGGCATTTTTTCTTTTTCCGATCCAACATGAATTTACTCCATTGTAGAAAGTTTTCAAAAGGAATTCCTTTGGTAGGTTGTGGTGTGGACACCTCCTTTGTAACTCCATATATCTTTCCCACACCTCGTAAAGTGATTCCCTATCACCATGTTGGAAGCTTGTGATTTCTTTTATCATCTTAGTCATTTTAGTGAAAGGGAAAATAATTGTCAAGGAATACACGTACCAATTACTTTGACATTGTGACATTTGAGGGGCTCAGCAAATGATATCAAGCTTTGGCTCTATCCCTTAATGTAAAGCGGAAAAACCTCATCTTAACTGCATCTTCCAGCATCCCATGATATAGAAAGGTATCACATATTTCGAGGAAGTTTACAATATGTGCATTGGGATCCTCGTTGGTCAGTCCGTAAAATTGCACATTCATTTGCAACATGTTTAATAGAGCCGATTTAATATAAAAAAAATGACTTGAACTAGTGGTCGAGTTACTTCTTGATCGGCAACATTGAACCCCAATCTTATGAAGTCCATGAGAGTTCGCAGTTGGTTGTCTTTATGTCCTCCTTTATTAAGCTCTCACTGAAATTCCTCCTCCATTGGTTCATCTATTTCTTCTTCTTGGCAGTTGACCTGTTAAATGGCTCGTTCTATGCGAGTGATGTTGAGTGCTAAGGCTTCCGCGATCTAACTTGTACTTAGAGTAACTCTTGTGTTCATACAATTACATGGACATAAGAGTGGGGAAAATGTATTAGACTACAAGAACTAAACTAATCACACTACTTCCTGGCAACGAAATAAAAAACTTGTTAATTGTTGGGCAAGTTTTACAATTTATAAGCCATCAAAATACTGCAAGCGCAAAGGTCATGAATTGTAATACATGAGGTGTCAATCCCATGAGGAGTTGTGAACTAAGCTAATACTAAGTTATCTAATGCTTTAAAAAATAATAAAATGAAAATAAAAACTGAACAAAAAAGTAAATACGTAAAGGTGAGTGACAGAAAATTAATTCGAGAAATTAACATAAGAAATTGAATATTGAGCAACACCAACTTCACAATGGGAAATCACACAAGAAAATTTACCAAATTATAAGATAGGGGATTTTTTTCTATCATCAATGCTAACCTAGTCATTTATATCTTAATTGGGTGTCGGTTCTAAGCTATCGAAGGGAGGATTACTCTCTCTCGAGTTATAATCGCAAGCCCTAAATAATAATCTCTAATTAGGTTTACTACATAATATATAATCTCTCAATTACTAACAACCCTAACCCTAGTTAGTTCTTAAGTTTTCTATTAAACAATCGGGTCTCACACAAGATCTCTCTCCATACAAAAACCAATTTGATTAATTACGTGATCTATTGGATCACTTAACTCTCATTAATCCAACCCAATCATTTTACATTCGGTTCACCCTCTCGATTTATTACCAAAGAATGAAGTTATAGCAATTAATCACAGCACCCAATGAGATTAACACAAAAATAACTATATTAATATTAAATCAAGTCAAAATCCCTATAGAAAAGTTAGAACATTATAATCAACCCCAAATCCATTGTCATACAATCCATCTCAATCTCATACATTTAAATGAACAAAAATGAAAGATGTAAAGAAGAAATAAACTTGGAAAGATGGAGGTTGAGGCTACAGAACAGGTTTTCTTCCTTGCTCTTCCCTCTATGTCTCTATCTTCTTCTTCTTGGAGTTTTCCAAAAGTGGCAGAGAATGGAGCTCCTTTTTGGATTCATTTCTTTTCTACTTATAGTGTTTTCCATTTAGGGTAAACCCTAGGGTTTTCCCATGCCCACCTGCGCGATAGAAGACGCAGATAACTTTCCAGACTTAAGTTTTTGAAAGACTTTTTAGATTTTTTGGGCATGGGAAAAAGCCACGATGTCAGACCCAATAGGCTTCTGTTATGCCTTGATCGTGGGCCTGGGTCAGGTTCCAGACTTCCTCCAATTCTCCTTCATTCTTCGATGTTTAATTTGAAACACTAACAAACACGTCAAGGCACCTCAAACACAAAAATTTAAGCTCAATGGCATACTCCAACCCATAAAACACTAAAAACATAAATGTTTGACTAAACAACACAATTATAACCTAAACACACACTAATTATTCAATTTAACAACTAAACACATACTAAATAGCCCACTAAAATAATATGCAATCTACCACTATCAAAGACTACTTGTTGTCATCATGCTCATAGTTATTTTTCTACAGTTCAATTTCTTCGTTCTACCATCCTAGTTTGTTCTAATTAAAGCATACAGTAAATAAGTTCCATATGAGTTCCATTGTGCTCATAGAAGCCATTAAATTCATTAGTGGTAAATTCACCATCTTTATCTGAAAGAAGAACCTTTACACAGTTGCCACTCTCCTTTTCCACTAATACCTTGAATTTCTTAAAACATTAAAAAACTTATTACTTTTTTTCTAAGAAATACACCCATCTGATATTACTGTAATCATCAATAAATAACAAAAAATATAAACTTTCATCCAAAGACTTAACACTCATAAGACCACAAACATCGATATGCACTATTTTAAGATAAATAGAAGTTTTCCAATACTTAGTTATAGGAAATACATTTCTACTTTTTTTCATAAACACATCCTTTGTAGAAATTAAGTGCATCAATTTTAGGCAACCTAATAACCATATTTTTTTGACTCAACAATTTTAGCTCTTTTACTTTCAATTTTTTGTTTCATTAGTTCTAAAAACTAAAGCAAATTTTTTCACAATTGTAACTTCTAGTGGACTACTAACAATTGACTAAATCAGATTTCTCATTTTGAATCAAACAATAGCCATTGTTAAACATATTCAAATATCCACAATCCATTAAATGCCAACTTAACAGATAATCAGCTAAATTAGAAACATATTGCACATCATGAAGGAGCACATGTGTAGTTTTGATGGCAATTATAAATTTCTCGTCAACCTTCATTTACTTGTTTTCATTAAGTCGAGCTTTACTTAATGGGACTCGTTATGTTCTTTAAATAGTAACCTTATTCTAAACATATTTTTAAAACACTCGTTACACATAAACCTTACTCCAATCAGGGCATTACTAATATGAGAATGGGCCATGAACAAGTTACTCTCTTCCTCAGCAATCTCTATAAAAATTGGCTTGCTTCTTCTCATCTCTCTGTTAGGTCCAATAATTAACCTCTTTATGGCCATATTTTTTTTATCGTGGTGGCACTCAATTGTAATCTTAAGTTGCCTTTACTCTCTAAACTACACTCTACCTTTGCCATGACCTCGATCTTGCAAACCGCCTCTACCCTATCCATGGCCTCCTGAATTATCTGTTTTCCTATTATAGGAAGACTTCCCCTTTGACTGAAATGCTTTTTCCTCAACCTTTTGAAATGACCTATTCAACCTATCTTCGTAAGCCAACAAGGAACTAATAAGCCATCAAACGAATAAAACAAAGGTCGTTGGACTCTTCAATGGTAGGAATCACATTGTTCAAGTTTTGAGGTTAAACTTTTCAAAACTTTAGTCACAACAATCTTATTACTAATATCCTCACCATAAGACTTCATGTGATTAAAATGAGTAGACACTCACATTAAAATTTGCATAGTTTCATTCTTTTTCATGGATAATATCTTAAAATCACAGAGGAAAGTTTGCAATTTTACAGCAATTATCTCTTTTTGTCACCCATATACTCTTTTTTCAAAATCTCCCATATATGATTGGAAGTAAAAGATGCTACAATCTGAGAAAAAAAATCTCCTTATCAAGGCTTGTTAGACGAGAAATAGAACCTTCGCGTTCATCTTAATGAAATCATTAAGATGAACGAATGTTAATGAAATTGGATAATTAATGAACTCGCTAAAAATAGGAATTGAAAAAGAAAACAAAATGCTAAATTTTTGAAGCACCACTATTGAACATACAAGTCATAGGTTATGTTCTTCATATCTTTCTATTCAGTTCAGTGTATGGATAATTTAAGATAATTTGTAATTTCTGATTGATTTTTACTAGTGGAACTTCTCATGTGATAGGTAACGTGTACTTTGGATTTCATCACGGGGCTTCTGATTATCCTATGAAACATGATGGTGGCTGCCTCCGGATGAGATGATCCTACAGTCCTACCGCTCATTGTTTCTTGTCACCTTGCTAGCTCTGATACCACTTGGGGTACCCTATAGTCCATTATAGGGCGACACGGGGAAACTATGACACCTTTTTGGCTAACCAAAGGTTAACACCTTTCTAAACAACCCTTCTGGTTGCATCATAGACTAACCAAAGTCAGATTAGAAGTGTGTATCACTACGTAGGTATCTAGTTATCAGAGTCTTACATGCCTCAATACCTGTCCTTCGGCTTTACGGGTACTTACTACTCACGCCTTTTAGAATTTTCTGCTTCACTCACACGATCTTACTCTTCATTCCTCGTTAATGCTTTTGACTCAAGGCAGCGTATATGTTTAGAAGCAATAGTTCCAGACTGTCATAGACTTTCTGATACACAAGATCCTAAATAGAGGCGAGTATAGATCATACTCATCCTACATCTTAGACGCTGAGGCAAACATGATATTTAGGGTTTAAAGGTTTCAAAGAAGAGAAAGAGGTTAGAAGAAAACTAACTTCTTCATTTTTTGAATATTCATTTAGGTCTGATTACAACGAAAGCAAAGCCCTACTTTTTTAAGCGAAGCAAGGGTCTGAAAGGTAAAACTACCTAAAGATAATATAATTAAAGCTTTGACATAAAGCTACCTTATCTGTAAGGAATCTACTTTACAAAAGTAAAGCTAATAATTCACCTAACTTTGAAAAAGTAAATTCCTTTTACATAAAGTCCTAAAGTAAATAGTAGTAAACAATACTACTTTACAAAAGGTGAATAGAAGATGATAAGATGGAATCTTCAATAGTTGATTGAAGGTGAAATGCGGACCATCTTTCATCATTGTTGCTTGAATTCTCAACTTTATGAGATGTTACTGGTAGTCAACTCCATGTTTTGGGTGATAATTGATCCAAAGAATCCAAAGATGACTAATTACGAATAGGAGAATGTCATGATTGAAGATTAGATGGAGAGTCTGGATCATTTGAGTCATTAGAAGATCTTTTTCTCTTACTGAACTCAACTTGATGGAATTTGTGTAGGAGATGATCAATTTCAGAATCAGAGATGCTTGGAATATTTTCATTAGGATTTTGAGCATCTTGGAATTCTATATTATAAGATTGGGAAGGTCCTGCTGCGTTAGAGACTATTCTGGTGATGTCATCTGACTCTGTATCATATTCAGGACTATTGAAACTAGGAATGTCTACTTCTAGAGCTTCTGTTCACCAAGCATAAATTCTCCAGGATGTGGTCCAATAGATGTAGTCAATGCTGGTGGAAGGGAAAAGTGATTAATTTCCTTAAGAACATTTCTTAAAGAATTTAACACACATTTTTTGTGACGTGGCCAATATAAAGATGCATGCCAGAATTGAACATGTGGCTACGTATAAAGTATACCAGTATGAGATTCTCTGTATGGGCTACGAAAAACGAAGAAGCATTGCGTAATTTGTCGTCTGGCAGAGGATGTCCATAGACAATGTTGTTGGATAATGACAAAACATTGATGCTTCCATTGATCTAATGGCTGAAACCATTCTAGTAATGTCCATAATAATGAACTTCCATTATTAGGATCACAAAGATTTTGATACAGTTGAAGTGGAGAGACTGCAAAAGCACAAGTATAAAGGGCAAAGAGTGCCCAGAGATACCATAATGTGTTTTCAGATACAGGGTCTTAGAGAAGATTCACATTAAGGTAGGGTGCTTTGATGTTGAACATAGTAGGATTTCCACAGGAGGTATATTCAAGCAAAAAGAGATGCAAGTAATAGAAAAGACTACTACGAGCAAGAGAGGCAACTTCAGAGAGGCTAGAAAGACGACTAGCTACCAAAGGAAAGGACTTCTTGGTTAAAGCAAAAAGAGGATGACCAACCATTCTACAAAATTGAGTAGAGTCAGAAAAAGTACTAGAAATATTTTTGTGTTTTTTTTAGAATAAGGCAAAGAAGTAGAAAACTCACTGAAGTAAGTAAGCCAAAGATAAGAAGGATACTTATAGTCAGAAAAAGTATCTGGAGGCCAAGGTGGATGTTGTCTGAGTTATGTAGATAAAGTGGCTGTATAAACATTGGTACAGAAGTCTGTCTGAGAGAGAGATAGTTTTTGGCCAGAAATTATCAAAGGTGAAATATTCTGGCAAAGAATTTTGAGATACTCGACAGTTGTTGTTTGTTCTTTTCCCCATGTTGGTGGATTCTTGTGTAAGAGCTTAGATAAGCTTGATGTGTAGGTTGCCACATGTGGTATGAAATCTCTGATATAGTTAACAATTCCAAGGAATTGTTGAATCTGTTTCACAATAAGATTTTCATCAGGAAATTGCAATAATTCTATTGCAATATGTGGGCCTGGCTGATAGAATCCATCCTTGAATTACATTCCAAGATATTCTATTTCTATTGTACCAATAGTGCTTTTCGAGGCCGAAAGCATTATACCATACTACTGTGTAAGGTCCAAAAATCTCTAAAGAAGGGCCTGATGTTCCTCATGGGTCTTTAAGAATAATAAAATGTTGTCTATATAGATCAAGGCACCATTGAGGATAGGCTCATAGATTTTTGTAATGGACTTTTGAAACAGAGCAACTTTAAGTCCAAAGGGCATTACAGTCCATTGGTACTGAGCATTGGGAATCTAGAATGCAGTCTTGTAACGTTCTTCAGGTTGAATATCCAGTTGCCAAAATCCTGCTTTTAAATCCAACTTTGAAAATATTACAGATTCCTTGAGAAATAGTATATGTGTACTTATTTTGGGCAAAGGAAACTTGTCATCCTGCAGGAATGCATTCAAAGGCTTGTAGTCTATTCCTAGACGTTTCGTCCCACGTTTTTTCTCTGAACGTTTGTTGACATAGAATGCTTGGCAAGCCCAATCCAACTTTGTGGGCTCGATCAATCTTTGCTACAATAACACGACACACTCATCTTGTGCAAGTTTTAAGTTGTCAAGGTTCATCCCTGGATGTGTGGCTTTCGTTGAATTGATATCCTCATTCTTTTTTAATGGTAGACTTGTAAAGAAGTCTGAATTTTTTCACAGAGGATTTGGATGAGTAAACTGTGCATGAGACTCTAGACAGTAGCTTAACAGTTTATCTTGAAGTCCAGTGTAATGTGCAGGAACCTGTGTAAGTTCAAACACATTTTTTAAATCAGTGTATGGACTCAAAAGGTTTCGATACCTGAGGCCTATGGGTAGGATCTGTAGATGTTGGGTTTTACAGTAGACATCCATTCCAATAAGAAGATCTGTCCCTAGTAAATTGCTTCCAAGTACTTTAGTCCAAATTGTATATTGAGGGAAGAAGCGAATGCCAATTCTGCTTCTTATTCTTAACTCAATTTTGAAAGAATTTCCATCAGCTACGGTAAAATACTCTTCATGAGAAGTCCATGCTTCTGCTGATTGAATATTGGGCTTCATGATCGTACGGCTAGAACCAGTATCCATAAACCCAATAGCCTCAATGGGCCGATCATATTTGTCTTACTGAAAAATCTAGATATGGGTATATGGTCGTTGAACTGGATTACGATCTATCTTTATACATATCTGCTGTAACATATATAATGAATCATCATCAGTAGAGGCAGATGATTGTGACGATTCTTCCTCATTTGTACACACAGAGACAACAAACTGTGTATCATTGTCCTAACTAGATTGTTCTTCTAGTAATTCCTCAATATAACTTTGAGGATGAATAGGCATAAGTTTTTCAAGTTTCTCCAAGAACTTAACATCTTTCCCGGTTGCCTTAGGACAATTGTTTGCGAAGTGTTCTAAACTTCCACAGACAAAACATCGAGGCTTTTGTCGATGTGATGACTTTTTGAAGAACCTCATAAATCTACATTTTTTGTCCTTATGTTCATCCTTTTAAAGTCTTGCTTCCAAGGTTTTATGCCTTCTTCCTTTCTGTGGAACATTTTCCGAGAGTATACTTAAGAAGAATGAGCTTTCTTCTTGCTATGACACTCACAAGTCTTTTTATCTTTGCATTTGATTTAGAGATATGGCTTCTTCCAAGCCTTTTTCAGAACTGGACCTCCTTTGAGAATATTCTTGAACAAAGTATGTTGATCACATAACTTGTCAAGAGAAGCTAAAGCAAGCTGATAGATTTCTCTAAGAGAGAGAGTAGACATTTCTCTTTGTAGAGAACCTACAGTCCTTTAAAGTTTTGGTTGTATTTCATTTGGAAGGGATGAGATAAATGTATAGCGCAAATTAATATCATTCCATCCATTCAAGAGATAATACCTTTCTGTCATGCGTTTGTAATGCTTTTGAATATCACGCTTATCAAGAGAACAACATTTCATTGCAAAATATTCTTGACGGATCTGCTTGTCAATCAACTGGAAGTCGCTAATAAATTCTTTGTGAATTATGCCAAGTAGTACTCCAACAGTTGTTACTTGTATATACTGAAGACGTTGATACTCACTAACACTTTGCCACTATTCTCGCAAAGTACCAGTAAATCTGGATGTAAATTTAGACAAAATATCCAGAAGAAGCTGACTATTCAAAGGTATTCAAATTTAATTATCCTTTGATTAGACAGTATATACATCCTTAGACAACTCATGAGAAATCTCGACAATCAAAATCAAAGTCAACATCTTATCGTATGCTTGAATCTCGAGTTTCTGAGTCTTTAACAGTTCCAGAAGCGTCATCTTTATATACGCCTTTTGAACTAGACCCACAGTGGAGTAAATCTGTACAGATACGTATGACACCAAAGTCTCCACCATTAGATCAACCTTCCCAGGATAGGATGAAGGATAAATCTAAATTGCCAAAGTACATAGCTACTCTAACCACTAGATCTCTTGCAGAAACTTCTAGTTCTCAATCAGAGAAAACTGATGTGGAAAGTAATACATCTAAAGTCTCTGCAACATCAACTGAGTGTTTAACTGAACACATGTCAAAGTCATCATGTGAACCAGTCGATAAATGAACCGGATCTGAAGAAGTGTCCACTCGGGGTACCCTATAGTACCACAGGGAAACTATGACACCTTTTTGGCTAACCAAAGATTAATACATTTCTAAACAACCCTTCTGGTTGCATCATCGACTAACCAAAGTCTGATTGAAAGTGTGTATCACTACGTAGGTATCCAGTTATTGGAGCCTTACACGCATCAACGCCTGTCCTTCAGCTTTATGGGCGCTTACTGCTCACGCCTCTTAGGATTCCCTACTTCACTCACACACTCTCACTCTTCATTCCCTATTAATGCTTCTGACTCAAGGCAGCGGATATGTTCAGAAGCAACAGTTCCAGACTGTCATAGACTTTCTGATACATAAGATCCTCAATGGAGGCAAGTGTAGAGCATACTTATCCAACATCTTAGACACTGAGGCAAACATGATATTTAGGGTTTAAAGGTTTCAGAGAAGAGAAAGAGGTTAGAAGCAAACTAACTTCTTCATTTTCTAAATATTCATTTAAGTCTGATTACAACGAAAGCAAAGCCCTGGTTTTATAAGCGAAGAGAGGGTCTGAAAGGTAAAACTACCTAAAGACAACATAATTAAAGCTTTGACATAAAGCTACCTTATCTCTAAGGAATCTACTTTACAAAAGTAAAGCTAATAATTCACCTAACTTTGTAAAAGTAAATTACTTTTACACAAAGTCCTAAAGTAAACAGTAGTAAATAGTACTACTTTACAAAAGATGAACAGAGAGATGATAAGATGGAATCTTCAATAGTTGATTGAAGGTGATGTGTGGACCCATCTTTCATCATTGTGCTTCCCTTATAATGTCAGAGAAAGATCAAGGTCATCTGTCAATTCCATTTCTCTGTCAACTTGTTCAATTAGATCATTGATAGGAAAGGGAGTAAGAAGAGAGTTGCATAAGAATCATGGAAACTTCTTTGGATCCAATTCATTTATCGTCAAGTTTGTCTTTGTCTAGTTTTCCTAGTAGTGTGAAGCATGTTTTATCCAACAAAATAGAAAATCTAGTAGAAGTCACTCATGTAGAAAACCGTGTTTGTGAGTCTTCGTTACCTTTGTTAAGTCCATACAGTATCTATTCTCGTGACCGTTCCTGGACGAGAAATATTAGGAGCATATTATCTACCACTAGACCTCGTGTGAAAGAAATCATCCAAAGTTCCAAATTGGAACAGTGTGGTCTCAGATCTACAACTACAGAACAATACGTAAAGCTAGAAATTCCCAAGGTGTTGATCGCCTTATGGAGAGAGCAGAACCATACACATCTACACTTTGGAGCTCTATGACTTGGTCTCACCTTATATGGAAGAAAAGGTATTCCTGCAATGGCCAGGATATCCCTTCTTGACACTGCCTACACAACATACCAAAATGCTTTTATTGGTACCTTGTTGACTACTCTTGACAGAAGAAGTGTCTTCTTGACCATAGCAACTGATTTCACCATCAGGTTGGATGATCCTACTTTATCTGAACGTCTACAAGTTTAGATCCAGATCACTGGAGCAGATCAAGATCCTACAGCCATCATGGCTACTCTACATCACCAGATGATCTATCGTCTACAGAATTATGCTTTGGATGTAAACTTTCCAAACTCTACTTCAGATGCACTATACATGGTTGTTGATCGATCTAATGATCAAACTACTATCCTCCAGATCCCGAAGTAGTTGCATTCACAGGAACTTGAAAAGTTGATGCCAACAGAATGGATTACCAACTACCAGAAGCTATTCCACGCACCTCATCGACATTCTTTCATATAACAACTCCTCCGATTCTGAAGACACTGAGAGATGGCTCAGTCAAATCCATCTATGCACGACCCAGCGATGACAGGCCTGGTCGTTCAACAACAGGCTCCATCCTGATGATTCAACCCATTGAACAGTCAGGTCTACCAGATCTATCATCCAGGGCAACAAACCTTAGGATCCAGCTCGTATTTTCTCACACGAAAGGTAAAGACGGGCCTCCTATTCATTATTTCAAATCTAATGGAGATCTAGTCTATGTAAGTCATCATCGTGGACATTTTGTATAGGATGTCGACCCATCCATGTGTGAACCAGATTGTGAGATCTGTCTCAACCCTGAGTCAGATTCTGATGATGATGATCCAAGATATCAAAGGAGAAAGAAAAACAAATCAAAGCACAAATCTCAGTGCTTACCTTCTCAATATCATCCTCTTGGTGATGATCCAGATCAAGATGACCCAAATGGTCTACTCATGATAGAAAGATCCAGACCAAAGTCTCTAAGAGGGATGCTCAAGTCGTCTAAAACATGCAAATCTACTGAAGGATCTAGCAGATCTATGCCAGCAATTCCTGTTCAACCTCCTACTCCTATATCCTGTATGATGGCAAGGCCAGACGAGGATAATTTTCCTCAGTTATCTAAGAGTACTAATGAATCACAACGAGTTATCTCAAGCCCTTATATCATAGTGTCAGGGATTACTTCACAAGGAAAACTTGCATCAAATCCAACTGATGAAGTGCTTAACTGGTAGACACATAACGCAGTAGCAAAGAACAAAGTTCTGAGAAGGATTGATTCCAAGCTGGATGGAATTAGTCAACAAAATAACGCTACTTATCGAAAAGTCGATTCTATTTCGAAATAGATACAAAAGATGTATAGGTCTTACAAAGCCCAGATTCAACATCTAGATGCTGAACTTCGACAATACATCTCTGCCCAATATATGGAGCCAGAATTCGACTCTAAAGTTTGAAAGATACAAGAGATACAAAGGACTGTACGACAAATGGAAGCAGACACGCATGCTTCTCAATCACAATACATATATGGCTCATCCTCTTCATATTTTCCAAATACTTAGCCATCATATCCCTCTCCTATGTATCAACGGTATCCAGAAGAAGCTGACTATTCAAAGGTATTCTAATTCAATTATCCTTTGATTAGACATTATATACATCCTCAGACAACTCATGAGAAATCTCAACGATCAAAATCAAAGTCAACATTTGATCGTATGCCTAAATCTCGAGTTTTTGAGTCTTCAACGGTTCCAGAAGCATCATCTTCATATACACCTTTTGAACCAGAACAATAGTGGAGTAAATCTGTACAGATACGTACACCACCAGAGTCTCCACCACCAGATCAACCTTCCTAGGATAGGATGAAGGATAAAGCTAAATTGGCAAAGTACTCTAACCACTAGATCTCTTCCAAAAAATTTCAGTTCTTAATCATAGAAAACTGATGTGGAAAGTAATACATATGAAGTCTCTGCAACACTAGTTGAGTGTTCAACTGAACACATGTCAAAGTCATCATATGAACCGGTCTCTTCACCATCGACTGATGATTCAGCTAACTTTGCTGATCTTTCAGAATTATCACATGTTCTGATGACTATGCCTCAATATACTGAAGAACCAGAAATCCGGATATTTTGTCTAAATTTACATCCTGATTTGCTAGTACTTTGCAAGAATAGTGGCAAAGTGTTAGTGAGTATCAACGTCTTCAGTATATACAAGTAACAATTACTGGAGCACTAATTGGCATAATTCACAAAGACTTTATTAGTGACTTCCAGTTGATTGACAAGCAGATCTGTCAAGAATATTTTGCAATGAAATGTTGTTCTCTTGATAAGAGTGATATTTAAAAGCATTACAAACGCATGACGGAAAGGTATTATCTTTTGAATGGATGGAATGATATTAATTTGGCTGTTGGATCCCGCTTGTTTCCGGAATCCAACTCTCTTGCAAAACATCATAAGATGTGAGCGTGCATATTACCTTGAAGGGTTATTGCATTGAGCCCTCATTATCCATCATCAATTCATCTTCATTCTCATAACATCCCAAAAATTTCCTCACAATTTGTTCAATGGTGTGCCCATACAAATCAATCACCATAATCAAACTCATTTCTCCTAATTCAGAACAGATTTTGGGAAACTTTAAACTAGAATTTCAATTTGATAATGGAGTTGTCCTGTGAATGTCCGTTTAACTGACATTGTCGGGCCTGGGAGCACTTTTTCACCCAAAAAGGTCCATTTAACGAACCTAAAGTCCGTCTAACGGACATTGGCGAGGCTGGGGGTCCTTTTCACCTGAGAAGGCCCGTTTACCGGACCTAAAGTCCGTCTAACGGACATAGGGATTCTCCAAACCCCTCCAAAGGGTCTCCAATGCTTCCTGCTTCCAATCTAACATCATGTTCACTCATAATCTTCCCAAATTTAACTCTTCTAATACAAAATCACTTCATATCAATTCAAACACCAAAATTATCTCATAAAGCTCTCAATTCTCAACCCATTTGATTCATCAAAACCACACATTCTCATCATTTACCATAGTTGTCCTGTCCATACATTCCATGCAGTATCACATCTTGTAACGATCATATCTTTTCACTCCGGTATCCAAAAATTACAAACTTTATATCGTTTGAAAGCTAGAAAGATCATCTACAACTTTCCAGAAGATAATTTTGACCAATTCTACCTAAATTATTCCAGATTTTCCCCTGAAAGTCAGAACACCCATTTTACCCTCATGAAAAACTTGAAATTTATCCTAACTTCACTTCCTCTATTACAACATCATTCATAACAATTCAACTACCAATTGGAATTCATCAAACATATAACCTCAATTCATTTAACTCTTCATATTCAACAATATCTCATAATTCATAACATTCTTATCTTTCTTTTCCATACGATCAGGTGTTGACTAAGATAATTCAATTATTAAATTTTATTTTAATATTATAACTAATTTATAATTGATTAAAATATTTTAAATTTGAATAATCATTTAATACATATATTATAAATTTAACATATCTTCAAAATAAAATTTTAAAATTGAAATTTATTAAATATTTATTATAAATAGTGAATAATTAAAATTTCTATTACTTATTAGTTAGTAAAAAATTAATTTTAATTTTTATTATTTACTTAATATAATATAATATCAATTAATTAATATTACATAGGAGATTAAAATAAAATTAGTTATTTAAATTAATTTAGAAAAGTAATTTATATCTAAATTTTCTTTAATATCATTAATAAAAATGCAATTACATGGATATTAACATTCTAACAACTTTTTGTTTTATTTCAAAGAAAATAAAAACATAGATTTTGATACAGTTGAAGTGGAGAGACTGCAAAAGCATAAGTATAAAGAGCAGAGAGTGGCCAGAGATACCATAATGTGTTTTCAGATACAGGGTCTTAGAGAAGATTCACATTAAGGTAGGGTGCTTTGATGTTGAACATAGTAGGATTTCCATAGGAGGTATGTTCAAGCAAAAAGAGATGCAAGTAATATAAAAGACCACCACGAGCAAGAGAGGCAACTTCAGAGAGGCTAGAAGGACGACTAGCTATCAAAGGAAAGGACTTCTTGGTTAAAGCAAAAAGAGGATGACCAGCCATTTTACAAAATTGAGTAGAGCCAGAAAAAGTACAAGAAATATTTGTGTCTTTTTAGAATAAGGCAAAGAAGTAGAAAACTCACTGAAGTAAGAAGGCCGAAGAGAAGAAGGATACTTATAGGTAGAAAAAGTATCTAGAGGTCAAGGTTGATGTTGTCTAAGTTGTGTAGATAAAGTGGTTGTATAAACATTGGTACAGAAGTCTGTCTAAGAGAGAGATAGTTTTTGGCCAGAAAATATCAAAGGGGAAATATTCTGGCAAAGATGTTTGAGATACTCGACAGTTGTTGTCTGTTCTTTTCCCCATGTTAGTGGATTCTTGTGTAAGAGCTTAGATAAGCTTGATGTGTAGGTTGCCACATGTGGTATGAAATCTCTGATATAGTTAACAATTCCAAGAAACTGTTGAATCTGTTTCACAATGAGATTTTCATCAGGAATCTGCAATAATTCTTTTGTAATATGTGGGCCTGGCTAATAGAATCCATCCTTGAATTGCATTCCAAGAAATTCTATTTCTATTGTACCAATAGTGCTTTTCGAGACCGAAAGCATTATACCATACTGCTGTGTAAGGTCCAAAAATCTCTGAAGAAGGGCCTGATGTTCCTCATGGGTCTCTAAGAATAATAAAATGTCGTCGATATAGATCAAGGCACCGTTGAGGATAGGCTCATAGATTTTTGTAATGGACTTTTGAAATAGTGACGGAGCAACTTTAAGTCCAAAGGGCATTACAGTCCATTGGTACTGAGCATTGGGAATGTAAAATGTAGTCTTGTAACGTTCTTCAGGGTGAATACCCAGTTGCCAAAATCCTGCTTTTAAATCAAACTTTGAAAATATTACAGCTTCCCTGAGAAATAATATATGTGTACTTATTTTGGGCAAAGGAAACTTGTCATCCTGCAGGAATGCATTCAGGGGCTTGTAGCCTATTACTAGACGTTTTGTACCACGTTTTTTCTCTGAACGTTTGTTGACGTAGAACGCTTGGCAAGCCTAATCCAACTTTGTGGGCTTGATCAATCCTTGCTACAATAACACGGCACACTCATCTTGTGCAAGTTTTAAGTTGTCAAGGTTCATCCCTGGATGTGTGGCTTTCGTTGGATTGATATCCTCATTCTTTTTTAATGGTAGACTTGTAAAAAAGTCTGAATTTCTTCACAGAGGATTTGGATGAGTAAACTGTGCATGAGACTCTAGACAGTAGCTTAACAGTTTATCTTGAAGTCTAGTGTAATGTACAGGAACCTGTGTAAGTTCAAACACATTTTTTAAATCAGTGTATGGACTCAAAAGGTTTTGATACCTGAGGCCTGTGGGTATGATCTGTAGATGTTGGGTTTTACAGTAGACATCCATTCCAATAAGAAGATCTGGGCCCGGTAAATTGCTTCCAAGTACTTTAGTCCAAATTGTACACTGAGGGAAGAAGCGAATGCCAATTTTGAAAGAATTTCCATCAGCTACTGTAAAATACTCTTCATGAGAAGTCCATGCTTTTGCTGATAGAATATTGGGCTTCGTGATCGTACAGTTAGAACCAGTATCCATAAACCCAATAGCCTCAATGGACCGATCATATTTGTCTTGCTGAAAAATCGAGATATAGATATATGGTCGTTGAACTGGATTACGATCTATCTTTATACATATCTACTGTAACATATATAGTGAATCATCATCAGTAGAGGCAGATGATTGTGAAGATTCTTCGTCATCTGTAGACACAGAGATAATAAACTGTGTATTATTGTCCTAACTAGATTGTTCTTCTAGTAATTCCTCAATATAACTCTGAGGATGAATAGGCATAAGTTTTTCAAGTTTCTCTAAGAACTTAGCATCTTTCCTAGTTGCCTTAGGACAATTGTTTGCGAAGTGTTCTAAACTTCCATAGACAAACCAAAGTCTGATTGGAAGTGTGTATCACTACGTAGGTATCCAGTTATTGGAGCCTTACACGCCTCAACGCCAGTCCTTCAGCTTTATGGGCACTTACTGCTCATGCCCCTTAGGATTCCCTACTTCACTCACACACTCTTACTCTTCATTCCCCATTAATGATTTTGACTCAAGGCAGCGGATATGTATATAAGCAACAGTTCCAGACTGTCATAGACTTTCTGATACACAAGATTCTCAATGGAGGCAAGTGTAGAGCATACTAATCCTACATCTTAGACACTGAGGCAAACATGATATTTAGGGTTTAAAGGTTTTAGAGAAGAGAAAGAGGTTAGAAGCAAACTAACTTCTTCATTTTCTGAATATTCATTTAGGCCTGATTACAACGAAAGCAAAGCCCTGGTTTTATAAGCAAAGCGAGGGTCTGAAAGTTAAAACTACCTAAAGACAACATAATTAAAGCTTTGACATAAAGATACCTTATCTTTAAGGAATCTACTTTACAAAAGTAAAGCTAATAATTAACCTAACTTTGAAAAAGTAAATTAATTTTACCCAAAGTCCTAAAGTAAATAGTAGTAAACAGTACTACTTTACAAAAGGTGAACAGAAAGATGATAAGATGGAATCTTCAATAGTTGATTGAAGGTGATGTGTGGACCCGTCTTTCATCATTATGCTTCCCTCATAATGTCAGAGAAAGATCAAGGTCATCTGCCAATTCCATTTCTCTGTCAACTTGTTCAATTAGATCATTAATAAGAAAGGGAGTAAGAAGAGAGTTTCATAAGAATCTAGGAAACTTGTTCAGATCCAGTTCATTTATTGTCAAGTTTGTCTTTGTCTAGTTTTCCTAGTAGTGTGAATCGTGTTTTATCCAACAAAATAGAAAATCTAGTAGAAGCCACTCATGTAGAAAATCGTGTTTGTGAGTCTTCTTTACCTTTGTTAAGTCCGTATAGTATCTATTCTCGTGACCGTTGGCTCCTACCGATCCTTGGTCAGCTGGTTGATCAACTTGATCACCTAGAGCAGAGCGAATGACCTAAAACAAACAATAATTTCCATCATTTTCTGCATTTCTCAAGAGATCTCATGCCTAATATTCCTATATGTCCCAACAGATGCCAACCATGCTCTGATACCACCTAAATGTAACGCCCCCTTATCGCAGGATATACACCGGGACGCCCGGAGGTCATTCCGGTACATATCCTATGATAAAGGCGAGCTACGATCGATCACTACAGTCACTTCATATAGCATCATATCATTTTAGTGTTAAAGCATTAAGAAAACCACAATATTCTTGAAACTTACTTTTCATCATTTCATTTCTCAAAATCAAAGGTTTACATTGTCTTTCATCCTTTACTACATGTACATTAACTAATACAAAAGTACTACATGAGAGAGGGAAGTATACTAAATCTATCTAAGTCATCCAAAAATCCCAGCTGACTGACCTTTGAGCCATGATTTCACTTTTCCCGAACACAATCTACACGGTAGTGGAGCCACTCAGTAACTAGCGTCGTCTCTAGGTCCTGACAAGTCAACGTTGCAATTTTGGTGAGTTTTGCGAACTCAGTGAGGTAATCATCATCGATGGTTCGCTCAATTCATGCAACACATCAAATCACATAACAATTATTTCACAATTTTGCTCTATACATAAGTATCACATTTTCATGTAAACATAAGTAATTATGCATTTCAATCAATCAAACACACTTAACAAAATGCATATGAAATGCTTATGAGACCCTTTCCAATTATTACATTGTTGTGACCAAGTGCCTGAATTGTCCCGTACCCATTTAGATACCGGGCTCATTAATCGTTGAGCCAATGGCTCTGAATCACTTTTGAGCTCGATGCTCGTTTTCACTCGTTGAGCTTTAAGCTCTAGCGGTGGCTACTCATGTTGGACCCCGAACTTTTGATGAAAATAAGAAATATTAAAATGAAATTAAATGAGAAAAAAATTGGTGAGACAATTTATGAATTTAAGAAAATTTGATGAAATTAAGAAAAATTTATGAGAAATGAATTGTTTAAT
>JAOQMR010069781.1:0-18711 GCA_027563865.1 Erythroxylum pelleterianum | reverse complement strand
CCTTAACTAAAAACCTTCAAATCATATTTAACTTCCTAATTGCTCTTGCAATTCAACTTATTCTTTTTACATTCTAATAACTCAGAACACTTTCAATTCATATAATTTCTTTTAATACTAATAATACCTCACAAAGTAATAATTTATCAACTCATCAAAATTCACTAAATCCTTTCATTAAATAATCATAACTTAAGGAATAAAAATCCTCAATTTATTCCAATCAGATTAAAATTATCAAACTAAAATCCTCAAAATAATATAAACATGTCTCAAAAAAATTTAAACATGCTTAAAAAGGCATCGGGGCCCAACATTATGGCTAATACAAAACTATATCAGTAAAAAAAATTTCCTGCTACCAATTTTCCAGATTTTTCCAACTTCCAACAATTTACCTCTAACTCATCTTATACCTAACTTATCTCTTCCATTTTATTTCCTCATCAATCCCTATCCAAATCAACTCAATACATCAATCACAAACAAGTTATGATCTAATGATGATCCTTAACCAAAAACAAAGCATATAACCCTACCCATTCATAACCAATTTTCCACACTCATCTAAAACTCACTTTGAAGATCAATCAACCTCAACAACTCTAGACCATTACATGAATCATTACTCATTCTACATATTCAACAACAAGACATGTACATAATTGTTTTTCATCACCCATAACACCTACATAAACTTTACAAAATCAAGTCATCAAAAATCAGTTTACCCTACACCAAAACTCTTTATCACAGTCATTCAACCTCTCTACTATATCTATAAATCATCACTCATCAATAACACAAATTTTTACTCCCCCTTCACTAGACACGACACCCATATACCCAAAATCCCATCTCATGCAATTTAACCTCTAAATATCATCACAATAGCTTCATTTAACCAAAACCCATGATATTAACAAAACACTTACTTGATTCAGCATCCAAGCTCCTTCAAATCACCAAGAACCCTAGCTCCTCCACATACACGATCTTCACCTTTTTAAGGTGGAATAGGTTGGTTTCCCTTAACAACAAGAACAGGATAGCAACGTATTTAAGTGGCTAGGGACGGAGGGTAGAAAATTTCAACCTTATGGCTTGGAGAAGAAAGCAACGTGAATGAAGAAGAAGAATGGAGAAAATAAAGAAAGAAGAAGATGGAGCATGTGTCGTTGGAGAGTGGAAGACCAAACTATGGTCTTTCACTTTATGAACAAGTGGTGTGGTAAGTGACACATGTCACTTGCCATAAGTCTTTCTCATATTGCTCCATTTGGCCACTAAATTAACTAGTCCCTTTTGTCTCCAATTTCTAATCCAATTGTCTCCCAATTTTCAATAACACTTGTAAATAATTCCTAATGTCATGTATCAAAAATTTCAATGTTATTTGACAATAAATTCTATTACCAGTTAACAATTGTCTTGCCACTTAGCATTTTTCCTCGTCTAGAAATTTTCCCCAAAATTTCAGAAAATTTTCCTAAAATTCTCCAAATATTAGAACTCAACAATTACACTCTCCCAATCATTTTTCAATACAAACAAAACACAATTCTCAATAATCACATTTATTAACAATTATACCCGGAATGTCAATGAATGCATGTACAATTATTGTTTTGTGCAAGGATTCACTATTCATATGCATGTGCACCTTATGTAATGCATAAGCATGAGATGTGTTGTCCCAATTTCTTTGATTGATCTCACATATACCAAACTTTTTGTAGGGTTCTAAACCTTTGGATGGAAACGGGATGTTACACCTATCCTATTGACATGATTTTTCCTTGATAAACCCCTTTAAGCTTTGTACTTTTCTTTTTGTACTAACCACGTTACATGCTTTATACCTACCCAAATGTCCTACCCAAGCCATAAGCTAGTGGAGCATTTGTGATTGTTAAGTTTGTGGATGTACAGAATTCTAAGTGTGGGGGTGTCCATATGTGTGGGTTTGTTATGATGTTGGGATGTTTTATAATTGAAATTCCCATGTTAAAGTAGTTTCTTTTAATGTTAAAAAAAGAAAAAGAATAAAAATACATGTTTAAATAAATATATCTAGGAGCAAGTGCATATGTGCTGAAAAGTTGTTTATGATTAATACATTCTCCTAAAGTTGTGATGAATGGGTTATTTGACTATATTATATATGAGGTAGATGTTGTCTTAGAAGGTCCACTTGTTATGGTTTCAATGTATTGTTGGCATAAATTGTATGAGTGATCCCTTCAGTTTGGTTATGCTTAATGTGGTTTGTGTGTGAGAGCTTGAGTTTGAGTTGTGAAACTTGTTTTTGAATTCATCATAGTTGATGTACATAATTGTGAGTGAATGTTGGGTTTTTGCACTTTATAGTATAATTGAGTATTGCATTTGTTTCACTAGCTTTGATGACTCTCATACTACTTAACCCAAATATATCTCACCTTACCTTAGCATACATTACAACCTTGAAAAGTCCTTTGATCCATGATTTTGCATGTGAATTATAGTGGTGGAGAAATGAAATAATATGCAAAGTTATGGATTGTCATGATCATGAATGGTGTTGAGTGTACCTATAGATATATTTTACTTAAACACATTTTTTGAGTCTATCATTAGATTGCTCGGTTTCCGAAGATGATGCTTGTTGATTGATCATAATTAGAAGCATTGAATGTTGAATTCTTACTACGATTTTTGAAAGTCATTCATCTTTGGTTATGATTATATAGTCTTGGAAAATATGTGAATTGAGTAAATATTTCAAGTCTTTGAGCTTAATTTGGATGTTTTGCTCGAGCACGGCCAAAAGCTAAGTGTGGGGGAAATTGATATGTGTTGAATTGTTGATACAATTAATCATTTACACTTAGAGATTAATGATACGAAAATACTTAAGATACTCTCTTTAATTTATATATGATTTTAGGTACAATTTGGAAGCAAAGAAATTAAAGTAAGTCAAAAGCACTACATTTGGGTCATTTTTTGAAGATTAATTTTCATTTGTCTTTATAGAGCAAGAAGAAGAAAATTAAAAGACAAGAAGAAGACAAGACAAATCAAAATACAAAGAAGAAGAATTAAAAGTGCTTATTGGAAAAATGAAGAAATGACAAAAGAGCAAAATGCATGTAGCAGTTGGGAGTTGAAGGACAAAACAACATGCATATAGGTGCATTAAAACAAATACAAAACGATACTGCAGCAATAAGTGGATAAGTGAACAATGTTTACATTTTATGTTTTATGCACCAGCCAACAAAACGACGTGCTCATAGAGGGACAACACAAAACCAAAACGATAGCCCTCGTATGTATGACGTGAAGTAGTAAACATGAAGTAGTTTACGTTTCATGCAAGTTGAAATGCAAATGTTGTTGTTTACGTGTTCAACGTCTACATTTTATAGGCATGAAACGCAGATGGTTGGGCAAGATATAACGCAAACAAACGTGAGTCAAAGAGAGGATTAAAGGTGTGAACAATGACGGTGGCCATCTATTTTTAATTGTCACTTCAGTGAACAGTGAAGGAGCGAACGTTGAGCAAAAACAATGGAGACGTGAATAATGGAGATGAACTAAGAGTTTGTTCATCACATCAGTGAATAGTGAGGGAAATAGAACAGAGAGAAACTTTTGGCAAAAACAAAGGGAGAGCAGATAGGGGTCTTTAGATAGGGTATTTTTATGGGGCTGAAGCATTTTCTTGGGGGAGACCTATGAAGGGTTAGACGTCTTGACACCAGTTTGGAGGTGACATCGACACCGACGACTCGGGTTAAGCATTTATTTCATATTTTTGTTGTTTCTTTCTCTCATTAGGAATGATTATGTTATCTTGTATGGATTGACTGGATATTTGAATGATGATGATTTTAATGCTCCATTGAATCGTTTTTCATGAAAACCCATTGTTAGAATCGAATGCAATACGTAATCGTTGAATTTCTGATTTATGTGTAGCGAATAATGATTCGTAATCATTAGGGGTAACATGACCTAGGTTAAATAACGTATCATATGTGGTTGTTAGCTTGATTAATCAGTCTTCCTAATTCGTAATGCTACTACCTAATTAAACCTAAAGATCGTATCCTAGGTTATTCAGTAGTTAGGTTTAATTAACGATCGTATCTTGATTAAACAAAATCAAAGGGAAAATTCGAGTTAATTATTAACCCACGATTAATAGTTGCTAGGAGATGTTTAAGAAAAACAAATCCATGAAATATGCTTAATTAGGGTGTAGGTCGAGATTTAACCAAAGAATCGGGTCCCTATCGAATTTTCCACTTTTATCATTTTTTGCATGTTTTCTTTAATTTGTTCTTATTAGTCTACCTAAACTCACCACTGTTATAGTAGTAATCTAGTTATTTTATTTTAACTAGCGTTACGACGTGCTGTCACCACTATAGGCTTGCAAATTCACCAATTCTCTACCACTTAGATTATATGTTATCATAGATCAAAAAGGGCTTTTACTAAAGGTTGTAATAGGGTTTGGGTTAAGGTAAGACAAAAAGGTCAAAGGTAACAAGTATTATCAAAGTGCTAAATAAGAAAGGACAACCAAACACAAATTCTGAGATATCCACTACAACCACTCATCACTAACTAATGCTACTACGTTTCCTTCAACAACAGAACCAAAGACACTTTTAATCAATAACGCCAAAAACAAAGCTACTTTTTTTTTTTTTTTGAATAACATTGAAACAATAAGGAAATAATAGCAGCACAAATCAATAAAACATGAGTAGAAGTGCCTCTCAAAACATCTCACAATCGAATACAAAACAAAAGTCCATAAATCATATACATCAAATGCTCACTCATTACTTCATTAAACTTGTAATAGGGTAAGGCTAATGGGTTTTTCAAGTTTCAATGTAAGGAGATTAATTCAGAAACAAACAAGGTTAAAGGTTAAAGGCTTAAAAGGGTTGGCAAGGGAAAATGAGTTGGTGGGTCATTTAAATTAAGGGTTCAAAACAAAGATGACCTTAATCATTTCTATAAAGCGTGCATCTCGTAGTTTCAAATTGGTTCAATGCAAGTTCTGAAGGTAATCTTCGTAGGGGAGCATCACACACAACAAAGAAATATAATGACTATGAAATGTAGTCATATAGGCTCAAAACCTAGCATGTGCTTATATGAAAATCCATCAAAATTTCATACATTACCTAATCACTCAAGTATTGACTGAGTTTATGCAACTAACTACTTCAATCCATCCATATGACTCACCTTCCACTCAAGATACCTACTTCAAATTCAAGCACACAAATTAATTCTTAGTCCAACTATTATGACAGAATGACATGGTTCAATATTTATCACAGTTCAATTGCAAAAATGCAAAAATTTAAACTAACCCCACCCCCACAATTAAATGGGACATTGTCCCCAATATCCTTAAATTAATAAAAACACAAGGGGATGAGAACATAAAGACTCCCTTAGATCAAAGAGGGCTCAGTGACTTGAAAGCAGAATTCACAACTCTGATCTTGCATTCCTAAAAATAAAACAAACAAAAAGCAAACAAGGTACTTAAATGAAAACAAAGTGAAAAAGTAAAGAACTAAAATGAAAGGATAAGGTTGGGGTGCTTCTCAACAAGTGCTTGGTTACGGTCACAAGCTCGACCCCTATCAACCGATATCAACCAATGTATGTTGGAGCTTCTAGCTTCATCACCTCCATGTTGTGAATTTGAAATCCCTCAAAGTAAGGCTTGAGACGATGTCTATTGATTTTAAATTCTTTCCCCGTCTTTGCACTTTTGATCTCCATTGTTCCATGGGGATATACCTGGGTAACCTCCAAAGGAGCTATCCATTAGGAGCGTAATGTACCTGGTAAGAGTTTGAAGTGTGATTGATATAAAAGTACTCTTTGTCCCACCATAAATGTCTTCCTAGAGATGTTGCGATCATGGAATGCCTTAGTCTTCTCCTTATAAATCTGGGCATTCTCGAATGCTTCATGTTGCAACTCTTTGAGCTCTTACAACTGTAATCATTTGTGGGCACCAACAACTTCAGACTCCATGTTACACTTCTTGATTGCCCAATAAGCTTTATGATGTAGCTCTATTGGAAGGTGGCATGGCTTCCCAAAAGCAAGCCTGAATGGTGAAACCCTTATTGGAGTCTTGTATGCAGTCCTACATGCCCATAAGGTGTCATTGAGGTGCAAACTCCAATCCTTCCTGTTGGGATTTACTATCTTCTCTAGGACGGACTTGATCTCTCAGATGGACACCTCAGCCTAACCACTTATCTGAGGGTGATAAGCGGTTGAGAGTCGATGCATCACTTGATATTTCTTCAGGAGGGCCTCAATCATCTAGTTGCAAAAGTGAGTCCCCTTGTCACTGATGATGGCTCGCGAAACTCGAAACCTTGAGAAAATGTTGGATTTTAAAAAATCTACAACTCAAGAATCGTCAGTTCGGATGACTTTTGCTTCCACCCATTTCGACACATAATCAACTGCAAGCAGAATATATTAAAATCCAAACCAAGAAGGAAAGGGACTTATGAAGTCCATGCCTTGAACATAAAAAATCTCACAAATTAATATGGGGTTTTGAGGCATTTCCCCACAAAACCTAACGTACCTGTGCATTGACAGTTGTCACAAGTCCTACAGAAATCATATGTATCCCGAAATAGAGATGACCAGTAAAACTCACACTCTCGAACTTTGCGAGTTGTCCGTTTTGGGCCAAAATGACCTCCACATGTATAAGAGTGACAAAATGTCAAAATAGAAAGAAATTCACTGTCAAGTACGCAACGTCTAATGACTTGATCCACACAAAATCGCCACAGGTAAGGATCATCCCATACATAAAAATTTGATTGGCTCTTCATCCTTTCCTTTTATGCCTTGGTGAAATGTATAGGAAATTTGTGACAAACCAAGAAATTCACTATATCAGCATACCAGGGAGCTATCGACTGTACTGCTTATAGCTGCTCATCTAGAAAATCATCATTGATAGGGCCTATGTCAGCACCATACTCCACTAAGCGGCTTAAATGATCTACTACTTCGTTCTCCAAGCCTCTCTTGTCTTTTATCTCCACATCGAACTCTTGAAGTAGGAGTATCTAACGGATGAGCCTTAGCTTTGCCTCCTTCTTCACCAGTAAGTACTTCAAAGCTGCATGATCAAAATAAACAGTAATCTTAGTACCCAGTAAATAAGACCTAAACTTATCCAAAGCAAAAACTACTGCAACAAGCTCTTTTTCTGTGGTGATGTAATTTTCTTGGCCATCATTTATCTAGCACCCCCTTACCGTAGAGTACCCACCGGGACGCCCGCAGTTCATTCCGGTACGTATCCTACGATAAGAGAGAACTACTAACAAACATCACTACACTCCTCATGGCATCGCAATAACAAAACATTAATATTAAATCGCAACTTTTTAAAACCAAACTGTTTCCATTTCATTTCACCAAACTCAGTAATTTACATAACTGTCAGATATATCTGTCTGTATATTACTCTGAAAACTTAACTACTATACATCAAAACAAAATAGCAGTCCTAACTAGGTCATCCAAAAAGAATCCCAGCTGACCGACCTGTGAACCATAGCCTCTCTCGCCAATCTGATCTACAAGGCTCTACAGTCTCTCTGGAGCTAGGGTCTACTCACGATCCTGAAAAATAGGTTGCAATTTTGGTGAGTTTGCGAACTCAGTGAGGAACCGTCATCGATGGTTTGCCCAATTCATGCAGCACACAGACAAATCACAGACAATTTATTTCACAAAAATATATGCAGAAGTACCACATGATTGGATTACAGTAAATCACAAAATACAAGGCATCCTTGCCTCTTTTCCATATACAAATATTCAGTCAATTGTGTATGCAATGCATATGTTACTCTTTCCCATTTTAATACGGTGTTGTGACAGAGTGTCTTAACAGTCCCATATAAACAGTAGACGCGTCTTAGGAGTAGGAGAGCCCTCTGGGTATGCACTACCTCCTATCGAGCTCAAGGCTCTTTTTCAGTATTGACGGCTACTCCGGTCACAACTGTTATTATTAGTTCATGCATTTGTGTATGAAATGCATATGCCCAATTTATCAGTCAATAACTTATCAACAGTAAATATGACACATCAGAGGCAAAACAATTGGTCACAATTAATAACAAGCAATGGACCACAGTATCAGCAAACAGTTTCACAGTTTTTACATCATGAACACTTCTATATCAGATCTCCCATTTCATCGGACCATCTGTCCGGAATTCAGTCAGAAACAATCACAAATCCTAACTCGCCGTTATCTTCACAATAAGCATATAATAATTGAGAAAAGCCTTCTCAGTCACTCACCTATAACTTCCGAGCTAATGCCGGGAAGTCTCTGCCACGTCGGTAGGTCGACGCTCCAAAAGTGCCTCTATATGATCAAATAGTATAAATATGATCAATTGTCAAATTAGAACTATTTAATGATGCACATGTGGCAATTAGAATATGTACAATGCATGTTCATGAGATTCCCGGCCTTAATCTACAATTTCCAATCACAAAAATTCATCTAAAAATTAGAAACCTAACGACACTGAAATTACTCAATTCGGACCTCTATAGGTCCAAAAATTAATAAAACATTGATCAGGAAACAATTACCCGGACCTACCTCAATTTCCCGTCCAAAAATTTCCAATTCCTCATAAAATGAAATTAAATATTTCCCGAGTCCGATGCCTCGAAAATCAGGTCAATCGGACGTCGGACGGAAAAGTTATTCGCCAAAAGAAGATTTGAACCAAAAATTAAAACCAAATCCATATGTACACATCAACTTAAAAATCCCTTTTCTTCTACCAAATTTCTAACATGCATAACTTTTTGTACACAAATAAGAAAAAATTACAAGCCATATGTCATTGGAAAGATTATGAAAAACTCTACAAGTTTCATGTAGAACACAAAAATCAATTTCACCCCTAAGGGTGTCAAAAATACCCTCAAAGATATTGCCTTCCCAATGTACCTCAAAACATGGCAGCATTTTGAAAAATCCCTAACTTCTCATTCCCTTTGCTAAAAATTACAAGCTTTTTCCAAATGAAAGATCAAAATAAGACCTACAACTTTCATGAACAACATATAATCAAATTCAATTGATAAATGGGTCAAATAATTCAATGAATGATGCTGCCTCTACATTTGACCTGAATAGAACACCAATTTTCTAAAAATCATAACTCCTTGCTCCAATGTCAAAAAATTGCATACTTTATACCCATGAAAATATCAAACAAAATACTACATTTCTCATGAAGGGCTTAAAGACAAATTCCAACATTAACTAACTCAAAACTGTCATGCAAGTGACTGTCCTGATCATTAGCCAATGACCTAACTTAAGTCCAATCTTTGAAAATTCCTAACTCCCAATTCTGACATCCAAAATTAACATGCCATATCTCATTTTCAAGATATTGTCTTCCTCTACAACTTTCTAGAAGATCACTTGAGCCAATTCAAATCTCAAAAATCTCTAATTTGGCTTCCAAGCACAATACTCACAAACCTACACTTAGGGCTAGGTTTCAACAAATTACACAATGAACAGCCAACATTCAACAGGTCATAACTCACAATATACATATCGAAAAATTGTAAAATCAGTGGCAATGGAAAGCTAACAAGATAGGCTTCAACTTTTATTAAGACTATTTTCACCAATTCCTTCCACATTAATCTAGAAAAATCATCAAAGTTTCAGGTCATCTAACTCGGGTACTGTTCACATAGCCCCTCACATTCACTTTCAATTCAAAATTCAACACTCTTCCAAGCAAAATTTGATAAAACCTATTTCACAATAAATTGTAGGCAATCAACTAAAGTTTCATTTGGTCCAAACCTCACCTTAATAGCATAACCACACAAATAGTTATAGCAAAAAAAGTAGAACATGATTAACTTGCAATTTCCAGCTTTACTACTAAACCTATAGTCTATCACTTCCAATACCAATTACACATCAATAAGCATCCTAATGAGACAAGAATGCAGCCAATAGATCCTCAAGACCTTCACTTAAGCACCTAGTCTTAGAAATGGCAGCATCTAACACAACTTGATTCCTTTCATTTCCATTCATCATTAATCATAAAAATCAATCCAAAACCAAGCTAAAACCATGTTCATTCACTAACCCTCACACATACATACATTCATACCCAACCAAGTAAACCACAAGTCTCATGAAATTAATGTACAATAATTGTGAATTAATGGATCTAACTACCAATTCATGCATTTAACAACATAATAAGAGAAAACTCAAAGCTTACCTAATTAAGCTTCAATCTTCCAATCTTTCAACTACTACAATTTCTTTCCCTCTCAACACCACATACGACCACCCCTCCCAACCATAATCATCATAAGGCTTAAGTGTGAATTTAGGTGTGAATAAAGGAGGAGTAAGCAAGTAATAGGGGGAAGCTTTTTGTACAGTGGATGAAGAACTAAAGAAGAAGGAGAAGGAAACCTACGGATGAGAAGGAAAAACAAACATTTAACAATCACCAATGATCTTTACAAGGAGAAGAAGTGTCGTAGATGATACCAAGACATTAAAGAGGCATTCAATGTATTTAGGGTGTGTCACCATGACACTTGTCATGGTGATGAGGAAAAAGACAAAAATGCATCTAATAAGATTAAACCCTAATGAAATAAGTTTGACCCATTCAATTTCAATGGCCCTAATTTCAATCTCAAAATAATGTACCCAATATTGTAGTGCCATTGGGCAGGAATTTTCGCTACCAAAAATCAACCGTTCGCTACTTGACGATTTTTCCGGTTCTGGAATTTTCTTGTTAAAAGTCCAGAAAAAATCCTAAAATTCCCCAAAAATATAAAACACACAAAGACTCACTCCAAATAATTTTTTCAAACACAATTACCACGTTATTCACAACAAAATTCCATTTAGGCACAAATACCGAGAATGTCATGAATGCATGTACAAATATTTTTCATGTGCAAAAATTCACTGTTCACAAATACCAGTATGCATGAACAATCCTAATTAGTCCCAGTCACTCTCATCCTTTGCTAATTTACTATTCTACCCTTCCCGTCGAGGGTGGGATGTTACAATTCCCGCTTACTAATAAAAATTTCGTCCGCGAAATTCTTACCTGATTGATCGAATAAATGAGGGTATTGCCTCCTCATATGCTCCTCGGTCTCCCAAGTGGCTTTCTCGGTCGAGTGATTTCTCCAGATAACTTTCACCAATGGAATCGCCTTATTCCTCAACTGTTTCACCTGAGACCCCACAATCCGAACCGGTTCCTCAACATAACTCAGATTACTAGCAACCTCAATCTCCTGTGCCGGTATAACATGCGTAGGATCTGACCTATATCTCTGGAGCATACTCATATGGAAAACATTATGTAACTGAGACATCTCACTCGGTAAAGCTAACCTGTAGGCCAAAGGTCCTATCCTCTCAGTAATCTCATAGGGACCAATGTACCTAGGGCTTAACTTGCCCTTTTTCCCAAATCTCAATACACCACGCCATGGTGACACCCGTAAGAATACTCTGTCTCCCACATTATACTTCATCTCTCTCCTATGCTGATCCACATAACTCTTCTGTCTGTCTTGAGCCGCTTTAATTCGGCTCCGAATCAGTTTCACCTTATCTACCGTATCTTGAATCAGCTCGGGACCCTCAATCAATCCCACACCCTCTTTATCCTAATACAACGGCGATCGACACTATCGTTCATACAAGGCTTCATACGGTGCCATCCCGATGCTACTGTGATAGTGATTATTGTAGGCAAACTCAATCAAGGCTAAATACTGATCTCATGCTCCTCTAAACTCCAATACACAAGCTCGAAGCATATCCTCAACAGTCTTAATCATCCTCTCACTCTGCCCATCTGTCTGAGGATGAAAAGCTGTACTGAAATTCAACTTAGTACCTATAGCAGACTGCAAACTCTGCCAGAACCTCGAAGTGAATCTGGGATCCCGGTCTGACACTATAGACACTGGGACCCCGTGCAGTCTCACTATCTCAGCCACATACTTCTGGGCCAACTGATCTAGGGAATTGTTCTCCCTCACTGGCAAGAAATGGGACGATTTAGTCAACCGGTCCACTATAACCCAGATAGCATCATGCTGCCTCGGAGTCTTGGGCAATCTCATAATGAAATCCATAGTAATTCGTTCCTATTTTCACTCGGGAATAGGCAACGAATGGAGCTTCCCCACTGGAGTCTGATGCTCAGCCTTAACCTACTGGCACGTCATACATCTAGATACATACTCCGCTACTTGCTTTTTCATGCCAGGCCACCAGAAATGTTGCTTAAGAGTGTTATACATCTTGGTAGTACCAGGATGCATAGCATAGGCAGCCATATGAGCCTCCTCCAAAATCTCTCGCCTCAAATTATCTACATCCGGCACATATAATCTTTGTCTCAACCATAAAGTCTCATCTCAATACGCAAACTCCGAATCCGAATTTGCTTTCACTCTCTCAATCAGCTTCACCATAACAGGATCCTTGTCCTGAACTCTCCTGATCCTGTCCTATAGCATCGGTCTAAGTCTCAAAGTAGCCAATAAAGCTCCATCCTACTCCAGATTCAACTGCACATTCAAGGCTATCAGCTGAATCAAATTAGGCAATCTCATTGCCTGAATCTGAGTTGTACTCGTATAAGACTTCCTGCTCAGAGCATCTGCCACCACATTGGCCTTCCCTGGATGATACTCAATGGTACAATCATAATCCTTAAGTAACTCAATTCACCTCCTTTGTCTCAAATTCAACTCTCTCTGGCTCAGTAAATACCTCAAACTCTTATGATCAGTGAAAATCTGGAAGGTCTCGCCATATAAATAATGTCTCCAAATTTTCAGGGCAAATACAACTGCAGCTAACTCCAAATCATGCACTGGGTAATTTACCTCATGAGACCTCAACTGTCTCGAGGCATAGGCAATAACTCTACCATGCTGCATCAGAACACACCCCAATCCCTGATGTGATGCATCACTATACACCTCATAGCCTCCAGTCCCTGATGGAATAGCTAACACCGGTGCAGTAGTCAATCGATGTTTCAGCTCCTCAAAACTCTCCTGGCACTCTTCAGTCCATCTGAACGGTACATTCTTCCTCAGAAGTTTTGTCAGAGGGGCTGAAATCAGTGAAAACCCCTCGACAAACCTCCGGTAATATCCAGCTAATTCTAAGAAGCTCCGAATCTCTGCCACATTCCGTGGAGCTTCCCACTTCAGTACCGCCTCAATCTTACTTGGATCTACCTGTATACCTTCTCCAGTCACTATATGCCCCAAAAATATCACCTGATCTAGCCAAAATTCACATTTACTGAATTTGGCATACAACTGTCTCTCCCTCATAGTCTGCAAAACAATCCTCAAGTGCTCACTATGCTCCTGTCTAGTCTTTGAATACACCAGAATATCATCAATGAATACAATGACGAACTGATCAAGGTACGGCTGAAAGACCTTATTAATCAAAGCCATAAAAGTTGCCGGGGCATTAGTCAACCCAAACGGCATCACCAGAAACTCAAAATGCCCATACCTGCTCCTGAAGGCACTCTTAGGCACATCAGCCTCGGCTATCTTCAGCTGATAATACCCTGACCTCAAATCCAGCTTAGTGAATACCTACGCTCCCTGCAACTGATCAAACAAGTCATCAATCCTCGGCAGTGTATACTTATTCTTCACTGTCACCCGATTCAACTGCCTGTAATCAATGCATAACCTCAAAGTTCCATCCTTTTTCTTCACAAATAAAACCAGAGCTCCCCAAGGTGAGACACCGGGCCTAATAAAGCCCTTCTCCAACAACTCCTGCAACTGAGCCTTCAGCTCCCTCAGTTCCACAGGTGCCATCCTATATGGAGGGATAGATATAGGAGCAGTACCTGGAACGAGGTCAATAGTGAACTCTGTTTCCCGATCCGATAATAAACCCGGTAACTCATCAGGAAACACATCTGGGAATTCCCTAACCACAGGAATATCCTGCAGTCTCTGCTCAACTCTCACATCAACAACATGTGCCAGATAGGCCTCACATCCCCCCTGTATCAACCTCAGGGCACTCAGAAATGAGATCATCCGGGCTGGCACTGCCTGACTAACTCCTCTGAACACTGCTCTAGGCTGACCAGGAGACTCTAAGATAACCTCCTTGGTGTAGCAGTCCATAATGGCCCTATGTGGAGTAAGCCAGTCCATACCCAGAATCACATCTATCTCCCTCAACTGCAACACTATCAGGTCTGCCCTCAAAACTGCCTGATCAATCACAGTCGGACACCCCTTGCAGACCTCTCCTAAAACAGTAGTGCTACCTAGAGGTGTACTCACCTCTAACCCATACTGTAATCTCTCCCTATCCCCATGCACTCTCCATGCTAAATGCGGTGCGATGAATGAACGTGTGGATCCTGGATCTAGCAGTGCAAATAACTCAAAACCAGAAACAAGAAGCGCACCTGCTACCACCTTTGGGGAATCCTGGGCCTCCTGCATAGTCATGGCATAGACCCTGGCCTGGGACTGGGGTCGGCTACCTCGCCCCTCTGTCCTCACAAAGGATCCCTCTGCTTTGCCTCGGCCTCTACCTCGGCCCCTCTGTCTGGATCCACCAATCCTACTCTGCTGCACAGTGGTATTGCTCCCAGAGCGCCCGCTGACAGCAGACTGAACTCCCAATATCGCGGGGCAATCCCTGACCTGGTGATCCATCGAGCCACATCTCAGGCAGGCTCCAGTCAGTGGCCAACACGCCTCACTGTGTCTCTTCTCACAATGCTCACACACTGGAGGAATCTGCCCAATACCTCTACCACTGCCACTGCCAGTGGACTGTCCAAATCTCCCTCTTTGCCCATATCCAGACTGTCTCGATCCTCCCGAGGATCTAGAGGTTTTGCTCTGGCGCTTACTGAAACTCCTGCCAGAACTACCCTGACTGTCACTAGGTCTCTTTCCTCGGGATCCTGTCCCCTCTCAGCCTGTCTCTGCCTCATCAGCTGCTCCACTCGCACTGCAGAGCCCTCAACTCAATAAAAGTGCCCATGTCTGATCGGGCTAACAGGGTGCGAATCTCCGTATTGAGGCCATTTTCAAACCTCCGACACTTATCGGCCTCAGTAGGAATCATCACGGTGGCATACTCCATCAGCTCATTAAACCTCACCTCGTACTCTGCCACCGACATCCAACCCTGCTTCAACTCTAGGAACTCCTGCATCTTCATATCCAGGTAGACCTTGAGCATGTAGTTATCCCTGAAGGCCCTCAGAAAATCATCCCATGTCAGTAAACGAGGCCTGGTGGTACTGCCCAGAACAGTCTTCCACCACTTATAAGATGGCCCTTACAGAAGAGACATCGCATAGTCGAACCTCTCATCAAGTTCGCAATCCATCTGGTCGAAGACTCTCTCAGCCATCCGTCAGCCTCTGCGGGGTTTGTACTACCGTAGAAGTCTACAGCCCCCTGCTTCTGCAGCAAATCATATCTCCTCTCCCGTCTCACGGGAACTTTAGGAGGTAGCTCCTCAAACTGAAGCACCAAGGACCCCCTACTTGCTCCCTCAGACCCTTGGTAGCTGGTTGACTCCCTTGCTCACTTAGGGTGGATGACCTAGAATAAAACAAGAATTTTGATCAATTTCTGCAATTCTATAAGAATTCATACCTACATATTTGACTAGTCCCAACAGATGCCAAACCATGCTCTGATACCACCTAAATGTAGCGCCCCCTTACCGTAGAGTACCTACCGGAACGCCCGTAGGTCATTCCGGTACGTATCCTAAGATCAGAGAGAACTACAAACAAACAACACTATACTCCTCATGGAATCACAATAATAAAACATTAATATTAAATTGAAACTTTTTAAAACCAAACTGTTTCCATCTCATTTCATCAAACTCAGTAATTTACATAACTGTCAGTATTCTCAGTCTGTACATCACTCTGAAAATTTAACACAAACTACTATATACATTAAGACAAAATAACAGTCCTAACTAGGTCATCCCAAAAAGAATCCTAGCTGACCGACCTGTGAGCCATAGCCTCTCTCGCCAATCTGATCTACGCGGCTCTACAGTCTCTCTGGAGCTAGGGTCTACTCTCGCTCCTGAAAAATAAGTTGCAATTTTGGATGAGTTTGTGAACTCAGTGAGGAACCATCATCGATGGTTCGCCCAATTCATGCAGTACACAGACAAATCATAGACAATTTATTTCACAGAAATATAATCAGGAGTACCACATGATTTGATTACAGTAAATCACAAAATACAAGGCATCCTTGCCTCTTTCCCATATACAAATATTCAATCAATTGTGTATGCAATGCATATGTGACCCTTTTCCATTTTATTGCAGTGTTGTGACCGAGTGCCCTAACAGTCCCATATAAATAGTAGACGCGTCTAGGGAGTAGGAGAGTCCTCTGGGCATGCACTATCTCCCATCGAGCTCAAGGCTCTTTTTCCAGTATTGGTGGTTACTCCTGTCACAACTGTTATTATCAATTCGTGCATTTGTGTATGAAATGCATATGTCCAATTTAGCAGTCAATATATCACAAGCAGTAAATGTATCACATCAGAGGCAAAGCAATTGCTCACAGTAATAGCAAACAATTTCACAATTTTCACATCAAGAACACTTCTATGTCAATTCTCCCGTTACATCGGACCATCTGTCCGGAATCCACTCAGAAACAATCACAAATACTAACCCGCCATTATCTCCACAGTGGATATACAGAAATTGAGAGAAGACCATCTCAGTCACTCACCTATAACTTCCGAGCTAATGCCGGGAAGTCTCTGCCATGTTGGTAGGTCGACGCTCCAAATGTGCTTCTATAATGAGCAAAGAATAAAAAAATTGTCAATTGACCAATTAATGATGCACATGTGACAATTAGAAATGTGTACAATGCATGTTCATGATATTCCCGGCCTTAATCCACAATTTTCAATCACAAAAATTCGTCTAAAAGTTAGAAATCTAACGGCACTAGAATTACTCAATTCGGACCTCTATAGGTCCAAAAATTAATAAAATATTGATCAGGAAACAATTACCCGACCCCCGTACTTTGGTCCAACCAATCCACGTCAATATCACCTCTAAAAATTTCCAATTTCATATAGAAATGAAATTCAATAAGTCACGAATCCGATGCCTCGAGAATCAAGTCAATCGGATGTCGGACGGACAAGTTATAAGCAAAAGAATGAAAAAAGGTCAGTACAAGTCGACTTATCTAAGGATACAAGTCGATTCACTCTACTGTTTATGAATAAGTCGACTTATTGAGGATACAAGTCGACTTACATTACTACCATGACAGACATGGAAAACTTTCTCCGACATGCCAACTTCCACAGGGCATAATTCCTTACTCCGAACTCCAAATTGAGCAAAATTTGTGTCTATGTCATAGAGAAAAGGACGCTCTACAAGTTTCATGTAGGACACAAAAACTAATTTCAACTCTAAGGGTGTCAAAAATACACTCAAAGTTACTGCCTTCACAATGCCTCTCAAAACAGTGCAACATTTTGTCAAGCCAGTGCAACTTTTTGTAAAATCCATAACTTCTCATTCCCTTTGCTAAAACTTACAAGATTTATGCCAAAGGAAAGATAAGGATGTGACCTACAACTTTTATGAACAACATGAAATCAAATTCAATTGCTAAGTAGGTCAAACAATTCAATAAATGATTCTGCCCATTGAAACCACCAGAACTGAACAGCAATCTCCTAAAAAGCATAACTCCTTACACAAATGTCAAAAAATTGCATACTTTATACCCATGAAAAGACCAGACAGAAGACTACACTTCTCATGAAGGGCTTCAAAGCTAATTCCATCTCTAACAAGCTCAAAACTGTCATGCAAGTGACTGCCTTGATCAGAAGTCAATAACCTAACTTAGGTTCAGTCTTTGAAAATTCTTAACTCCCAATTATTACATCCAAAATTAACATGCCATATCTCATTTTCAAGATACTTTCTTCCTCTACAACTTTTCAGAAGATCACTTGAACCAATTCGAATCACAAAAATCCCTAATTTAGCTTCCAATCACAATACTCACAAAACATACATTCAACATAATGCTCAATGAATAGCTAACATTCAACAGGTCATAATTCACAATATACATATCGACAAATTGAAAAATCAGTGGAAATGGAAAGCTAACAAGATAGGCTTCAACTTTCATTGACACCATTTTCACCAATTCCTTCTACATTAATCTAGAAAAATCATCAAAGTTTCAGGTCATCTACTCGGATACTGTTCACACAGCCCATACCAATAACTTTCAATTCCAAATTCAACACTCTTCCAAGCAAAATTTGACAACACCTATTTCACAAGAAATTGTAGCCAATCAACTAAAGTTTCATTTGGTCCAAACCTAACCTTAATAGCATAACCATACAAATAGTTATGGCAAAAACAGTAGAACATGATCAAGTTGCAATTTCCAGCTTTACTACTAAACCTATAGTCTATCACTTCCAATGCCAATTACACATCAATAAGCTTCCAAATGATA
>JAOQMR010069678.1:1980-13541 GCA_027563865.1 Erythroxylum pelleterianum | reverse complement strand
TATAATCTTGTTTATGTAAATTTTGTTTAACATTACTGTCGTTTTATTATCCCTTCCATTCATTTACTTAAGCCTCATTACACCCTAATTAAAAAACCTTTGATTTATTTTCTAGTTTACTTATTAGTAGTGAGATGCGATTTTATTATAAGTTTATGGTTAAGAATCCTCTAGGGTTTGTTATATTTTCCACCCTAAATACTTTGAGCGAATCATTTGTAGGGGTGAGTAATTTTATGCTTTTGATTTCAAAAAGATTATCAATTTGATTGCTATTAATAATGGTTTATCAAAGTTTGTTTTAGGATAACTTGAGTCCAATTGTATGTTGATTTGATTCATAGGATATAATAATTTAAAAGGTAAAAATGGATAGATTTTTTTATTCTAATGATTTTGATTATGATTTGCTTGAAGACAACCAAAAACTTAAGTTTGAGACGTTTAATAAATTATGTTTTTATTCCTATATTTAGGTGCAATTTTCTTAATTATTTGAGAGCTTTTATTCTTTAATACTTTTCCTTAATGTGTTATTAGGCCTCAATTGCCTTTATAGATCAAAATTGGGATATAAAGTAGAAGAACTAGAGTTGTTTTTAGAGGGATAGACCTTTGTTGATGAAGGACATATTTGTGTAAGTCATATACACGGGTGTATGAAGGACAGTGTAAGTCTATGTGAGTCTGTATTGCTTCAAAGATATTGTTTCGCCTATATAGTGGAAATGGCTGTATCTACTGCCTGTGTAAGCTTCTAGGGACATTTTTATGCACATTTTTAAAAGGGGATTGAGGGACATGGTCATACACACGGTCATATTGCTAACCATATCCACTCTAAGAACCCTAATTTCACAACAAAAAAGGAAATTATTATAGGAATTGAAATTAGGATCAGAGTTTGAAAGATAAAGTAGGAATTTTGACATAATTATGATCCTGAAGATGGTAGAAGCATGAGATTGATCAAAGATCCAATACAGAGCATTCTTCCATAAAAGTTTCAGTATATCGTATTAGAAACAAAGGGTTATAGAATGGATTCTCTTCTTTTTAGTTCTTTTAAACTTTTGATTTTGTTTTCTATGTTTATGAACCAAATTTGTCTAGTGCCTAGGTAGGATAAACTTTGGAATGGAACTTATGATTTGATTCTTTATTTAATGCCATTTTATTATTGATTCATTGAAATTTTATTTGTTTTAATTAATCCTTGAATTAATATGTTTTATATATTTATTCATGTATGATTCATGCGTTTGACATTGAACATTCCTTTTTATGAATAGATCTACTATAATTAAAAAGATTTGCATATAATCATAGTGTTAGGTCTACATAAATCCTCTAAATCAAGGTTAAACCTACTAGTGAAATTCACAAATCAATTAATGCAATCTTAGGGGTTTTCATTCGAAAAGAGAATTCAGTTAATCAACTAAGGATTAGGTGTTAATAGTTTGGAACAAAGATATTAACACAAGATAGGAATTTCCACGATTTAATAATTTTAATGAAATTATATAACGAAGGGTTAATTACTTAAAAATTTTGAAGGGGATTCATTTCCTAGGTGTTGTTTATTTGATTTAATCAATTCTCTTATGATCTATGCTCTTAGTTATTCTTTGTGTTGAAGTTTTAATCTAGTTTATTTGTTTTAATTAAATCATCAACTTATATTTTTAGTTAGATAATATAAAAGAGATAATTATTAGTAATTGTAGTCTCAGTGGGATCAACACTCGATATTCACAATCATTATATTATAGTTCGATAGGTGCACTTAACTGTGAGATGTATATAATAAGGATCTTGGTTATTAATCATGAAATCAATTTTTCTAATAATGATAACTATTATCATACATAATCCTATCCCTTTAATTGCAGTTCATTAATATATGTAACATATTATATCATGCTATCATAATGTTGACATGAATCTTACAAGTTATCATTAAAGTTTATAAAATATTAGTCAACTCAAATTATCATTACATTTTTCATCTATATGATATTAATATATTTCTTAAACTTTATCACCAAAATTCTCAACAAGGACTAACAGAAATATTTATAATATACATACAAATTTTCTTTCCAACTTTAAGAACTCTTCTTAAACCTAACCTATGTATAAGAAATTTGATTTATTGAAACTTAACATCTACTATACTAAATAAAGGCAATTTTCTACTCAAAACAAAATATAAATATAGAAAAGCAAATAATTGGTTATATGCCATGACAATTAAATAAGATCAAGACTTAAATGATTTATTTGATTACTCCCACCATTATATTCGAAATAATATCCTCACTACTATTCAAAAATATTATAGTAATCTCTTTATTGGGATAAGATCCCGTTCAAATTTAGTCAATCTTAAGTTTGCTTAACAAACTAACTAAACTCAAGCTAGGTGGATAGCATCCTTATCAATCACATCATATATGACTCCTAGATCTATCAGGTGATAATTCTTGTCCAAATATATATTATATATTACTTCTAACCTTATCTCTAAATTCATATATCATGAGTTTCATCATCCAAATAACAGAAATTTAGTTAAGGAGGACTCATTGTTATACGACTAAACATATTCAAGTTAAAACAGCCTTAAGTTTACTCAACAAGCCTAATAATAAATAAAACTTTAGTTTAAACTCACCACAATGAAAGGCAACAATCATGTTCTAAATAGTACTTAATCTTTGAACAAGGTATTTAATTTAAAATATTCTCATCAAACACAAAATGCATGTAAATATCTCACTCTCTCACACTCACACACAAACGTGCAATTTAATAATCATCATCATCATCATCATTATCACACCCAGTCTGAAATCCTGCAGTGAAGCGGGGTCTGAGGAGATCTGATAGTATTCAGCCTTACCCTACATAGTAGCGAGGCTGTTTTCGGTAGACCCGCATGTAGATGTGATATACAAAATAATGATGCAGGAATAAGAAAAAAACGTCAAATATTTAAGTAAAAAAGAATTCCAATAAAAGACGAAGACATACCTTATGCATAACCCGAGTTGTCAGTACCTTACACCTTCTAAAGACCGGCCCGTTTCATCGCTAGTCGCGCTGGGGTCTTCACTGAGCAGCCCTGAGGGAAAAACAATCCTATGTTTTCAGCATCCCTCGTGGGAATAGTGGGTTAAACTTCCTATGTGATACGTGTATCGGTTACCCTTATCCTATCACACCAAACTTTTCTACTTCTAGCAACTACCTTAGTGAGGGCCAACTTTGACATATCTTTCTTGATCACTTCCCTCCAGGTCTTGTAAGGCCTTCCCCTCCTCCTCTTGTATCCACTTAGGTCTATTAGCTCACTGCATCGTACCGGAGTAGTAGAGGGCATCCTGCACACATGTCCAAACCACCTAAGCCTTGTCTCTCTTAACTTGTTTGCAATACTTGCTACCTATAGTCTCTCTCTAACTACCCAATTTCATACCATATCCTTTATGGTAATGCCACACGTCCACCTAAGCATACGCATTTCTGAGACCACCAATTGTCTCGTGTGTCTACGTTTAGTCGGCCAACATTCTGCCCCATATAATAAGGCGAGTCGAATCGCCATTTTAATATGCATCAAAATATATCAAATATATAAATAATACTATGTAAATTCCCATATAGATACAATCAAATTGTGTTCATGAAACATCAAGCCTTGGTTAATTCTAGTTATTGATCTTTGCAATCTAAATAATATTTCCAACTCTTTAAAAAATTAATTTAGATTAAATTTATTGATTCCTAAATAAACAAAGTTCCTATTATAAATAGAAATTCAATTTGATTTGAAATAATTTTCAAATTTAATTGAAAACCATTTCCAATTATCTTGACTCCTTTAATAAAGTTGAAAATAATTTTCAATAAATCATGTTTCTTACTTATTGTAATTCAAAAAACTCGTTTTTTTTTTCAAAACTTAACAAGTAAGGCATTCTAGTCTAATTAGAAAATTGTTTCTAACTTTTCCTTAACTATAAAACTATTTTCTAATTTTAAAAGGAAATACATTCAAAATTACATTTAAAAACACTTTTAGATTTAATTAAGAAAATAATTTGCATTACTTATTTAGAAATTAATTAGAAAACTTGTTCTTAATAAATTAGAAAACTATTTTCGAAATTATTAAAGAAAGCTCATTGTTCTTAATTAATAAATGAAAACACCTTTTCAAAATTTAATTAAGAAAAATACATTTTCTAATAAATCAAGACACTTATTGTTCAAATTAATAAATAAACTATTTCTAAATAAATATAATATTAATTTTATAAATAAATAAATTTATCTCAGTCAAATTGAAATAAATAATTTTAATTAAGAAATACCTTTCTTAATTAGTTAAAAATAATTTTCTTAATTCAGTAGTGTAATTAATGAATTTGAATTTAATTTGAAATATAATTAATTCTAATTCTAAAAATAAATTTTGTAAAACTAAAATAAGAATCAATTTAATTACTAATAATAAAATTGAGAAAATAATTAAATTAATTTTAGAATTCTTATTTGGTATAACATTTAATTTATTCAAGTTAATGATATATCATTCCATACTTGAAATCACTTTATTCACCAATGAGATTATTTTCATATATAAACTAAATAGGTTATATTTATCCTAGTTTAAGCATTCAAATTCATACCATGAGTACTATTATTTTAACCCTAGAATAACCTATTCTAGCATCCAGGCATCTTTTGTCTTCCACATTTAGCAACCCTAGCCATTAAATCAACAAAATTGCACCTATTGCACTCAGACTTCAACCGTCGTTTGTCTCACTTCTAGTGAGTTCATCAGTGCAAAAATATGCAAAAACTGTAGCAATAATCGCCTTCTCTTGCATCAACAGGAACTCCTTCTGTCAGCTTTTCTATCATGCTAACACTAAGTTTCTCCCGCCAGCGATAATTGCAACTCCTCTCCTTAACAGTGGCTACAAATGCCCCTCAAATCTTCTGTGCCAGCAACCTTGGCCTTACTCTGTGCCACTCAATCTTAGCCATCCATTTATATGGGGTCCCACATAAATGGATGGTTAGGATTGAGTGGCACAGAGTAAGGCCAGGGTTGCTGGCACAGAGGATCACATCCCCTACAAATGATGCTTGAGGCTTCCATTGCCAGTAACTCACTCATCCCATATGCAAGCCGTCAATGTTTGCGTCAACCGCTAGCCTACAGGGTCCCTAAGTGCTTTGGTTCACTAGAGTCACAATAAGTTGCCACTTCTCTTCTTCATGCCTGTGGTAATTCTTAACATTTTATAGGTCCAAGACAAAGTAAAAAAGAAAGGCCCCAAAGAATCAACAATATATAAATATGTAAACTTTATAGGCATATTTTTATTACTAAAATTTAATACCCACATATAAGTTATTCAAGTCATAAGTCTAAATACTCAACAAAATACTAAATGATTATTATAAAGTTAACAACATCTTGCAAATGTCAACAGTAATAAAATTACTAAAAATAGTAGCAATAAAAACAAAATAGTAGTAGCAGCAACTGAACACTAATATCATATTGTAAAACACCAAAAGAATTCTACTAAAAAGCATACAAATGATCATGAAAAAATCTTTGCATATTTCTATATGCAAAATCATTAATAATAGTATCAACGTCTTTTTTTATATTTTCCAACATATCCTTCTTGATACATAAAATATCTAAACCATTCAATCTTTTTTGTGACATTGATGACCTTAAGTAGGTTTTCAATAATTTTAACTTTTCACTCATCTAATGCTATAGTCATAAGTACAGTCAATAAAATTCAATAAGCAGCTAAAACATTTGGATAACAATCTGCAGCTTTAGCAAATTCAAATATTTCAACTAATGAAATCAACTCATTTGACAATCATTTGCAACATTTTCAATTCAGAAAAAGATCATCTAAATTTACATCTGACACATTAACATAAGAAAATGTAGTTGTAAAATTAATGCAACATTCTTTTAATTCATTACCTTCCAATGACCTCAAATTATTTGAATCGAATAAGAATCTAAAAATACTTTCAAATGTCGTCAATTGTTCAAATCTATTCTTCAATGAAGCAATTGTCATATCTACAATAACTAGAAAGTAACTAACTCTAAAGGAATCCTCAACTGAATGTATTTCCCCATTATGATCATTTGTCATCAAATTGTCCTTTCCTAATAATACAACACTTAGTTGGAAATGTAAACTCTACATTCATATCATGTGCAAGAATTTTGACAATATTTATACTGGAGGCAAACCCTTCATTTCTATATTTCTAAAAAAATATTGTCACATCTTCTAATTGCTCTATGGTAGCGTCGATGCACGTAGATTTAAATTGCATCTTCTTAATCACCATGTTAATAGAGAATAAAATATCAAACTAAATAACCATACTAAGTAAAAACTCAAAACCCTCAAGTACATTAACCAAACTTTTCTCTTAATTCTTTGACTTGGCATTATCAAAAGATCTAGATAATTTCATCAAAGTCAATCTTATTTGAGGAGCTTAAAATTTAATAGTTTTAATACTTTTTATGTGACTCTCCCAATAAGTCTTGAACAATCATTTCATGGTTAAGTGCGAAACATTATCCAGTAAAACCTTCCACCTTTAAGGAGAACTTGAAAATAATGCATATATGCATCATACAACTCCAAAAAATGAAATAGCTTTAGCACAAGAATGTGTCATATCACTAAGAGTAAAATTAATATTATGACAAACATATGACATATATAATGATCTTAGATTTATTTCAAGTTATCATTTTTAAACCTTTTGCTATTTGCTCTTCATATTAAAACCATTTCCATAACCATGACCCCTCATATTATTGACATTAGGATCAAGAGACTTAAATGCATTCAATAAATCATTGAAAAGTTCCAATCTAGATGTGTCATCCACCTTAAAGAACTCTAAAAAGTACTCCTTTATTTTTATTTTTTATTTGACATATTCACATATCATACTCGCAGACTTATTTATTCTTAATGGCTCAAATCTGGGGTACAATCACAAATAATATAAAAGTATTTCACCTCTTTAATGATCCTTATGGTATAAATTCTAACATTATGGTCCAAAAGAGAAATCAACTCATTTTGAATTTTATGAATAAGATAATGATGATGAATTTCATGATTTTGAATGCGTCTAGCATTAGTACATCAAACTTAAAAATCATCTCATTTAATCATAAAAAATTACCATTATTATTTTAGTAAAGTTTCTCGTTGGAAACTTAAAACCAAACTATATTTAGCAAGACATTTAATAACAAAAACTATTCTTATCAAAACTTTTCTATAACGTTCTTTCTCCTTTACAATTTCTTAACGCAAATCTTTATCAATTGTTTGATTTTTGCTCAATTTTACTCTTAATTCATTCCAAGTCCTTATATTATTAATATGCTCAGTACTATTCTCATGTTCTTTGAGTCTCCCACTAAAATGTTTCTAATCTCCAAATCTATCGTTTGCTAATACACTCTATTTGCTATTATATTTGAATAACTTACAATAAAAACAATATAATTTATCTATATATTTAAAGTAAATTAACCATTTTTCTATCGTTATCTCTCCATTACTCAATTTTCTATAATAATAATAAGAATATGAAAGAGGTATTGTCTAAAGGAAATACAAGATCCGATTCTCTTACACACCTTTTTTCAACTAAAATCTCCCTTAATTTATTATCAAGATTAGTCCAAGTTCTAGGATCATAAATGTCCAATATAAGGATTAGTTGCTCATCTACCCTTAAAACTTCTAAATTGGATCCATTTAGTACATGATCATGCTCACTCAAATTACAAACATCCTTATAAATATGAATCTCATCACTTAAATTTTTTATATGTTCTTTAAAATTACCTTCACCTAATTCCTCAAGATTCTCACTAGAGGAGCCTACTCTTTTAATAAATTTATTAATAACTTCTTTGTGGGATTTTATTAACTATTCTAATTTTTTCTTTTTCTCCCTTTTTCAATTCCAGATAAATACTTTTTATGCAACATTATATAAAACAATTATAACACAATTGAACTAGAAAAAGAACAAACGCTCCTATATCACAAAGATATATCCATGTAATTATATATTTGCGATAGAGGAAAAAAACAAATAGAAAATTTTAATATCCTATACAGAAATGGAAAATAAAGAGTTATTTACTATGATATTTTTAACAAGAATTAGATGAAAAATTTTAAAATTAGGAAAATTATTACAAATATAAAAAAAATATTTGAAGAATACAATATGAAGATTCAAATTAGATAATAATGGGATGATTAACCTTGTATAGATTAGATTGCATTAGTATAGCATGTCTTATAACATCAATATAAATAGTCTCAATCAATATAATTAAATTGCCATAATAATGAACTTTTAAATTTTGATGTTTAAAATGAACTTTTGACTTATTTTATTGTAATATTAGGTTAAGAAGTCATATTATGCTAAGATAAATTTTCACATAAGTTTGATAAGATTTAATTGAAATAAATAAAGTTTATGACTTTTTAAATTATAAATCTTCTACTATTAATAATATATTACCGTCGATATATTTAAACATTATTAGGTTATGGAAATATAAAAATATTTGTTTGTAGATTATCTTGTATTTATTATTTTGGGGTTAATGTAGAAATTAGTGCATTGTAAGTTATAAATATTTAAATGTCAATCGAATCATGATTTATGTCAATGGAATCATGATTTACGTGTAAGTGGAGGGTAGCATATAAACTTTAAAATAGTATTTACCAAATTTGGGCTTGGCTTCTAGATGACCACATTACTTTTCATATAATACCCATGCATTCCAAAATTGTTAGGATCTTCTTCTCTTTTAGTATGTACTAGGCCTAGGCTTATGCTTATGCCTATTCCATGGGTTATTAAAGTAACTTCAAATTGTTTAACTAATATTCAATTCAAATTTATATACTTCATTTCTCTTATACAAATTTTTTTATTGTACCAAACATTTTTCAAATTAATTTAATTAAAAAATTGTACATGATATATAAATTATTAGTTATTACATAAATAACTAACATCAAATAAGAAATCTTTAAGTGCTAAAAGAGAGGTGGACCATTGTATAAAGCGGATAAAGATATGATATGTCAATGAGTACCCTTTCTTTTAAGGAAATATCAAATATTACGAAAATGCCATAATAATTATCTTTTTTATTTTTTAGTATATACTTTTACATAAATTCACATCCATTGTAATCTAATTATTGTTAAAGCCTACTACAACTTAGTTGTGGTTGGTTCACTTTCTTAAAAGTATCCTAGATGAGATCTTATCTTACTCATTTAAAAGTTTAAAAAAATTTAAAATTGTAAATTGCAAAATTCATCAACCCCACATGACCCTCATCCTGAATTTGCTTATTCCAAATTTAACTAGGATTTGTTTTTAGTAGAGAACATTACGTAATAGAATATATTTACACTAAAATATAAAGGGGCCATCGAGACTTTTTATTGAAAGTTGGAGTTTAAACATAAAGACAAATATTGAAATTCCAATTATATAGTAGGATCAAATATTATTATAGTAAAAAAATATATAGCATTGTTAATAAAGAAGTCAGCATATATCTAACAAATTTATCTTAGAATTTCCTTTTTTATGTCTAATGTGCATCTGTGTATATTTTGATAGAATTTTTATCATAATTGTGGACTAGCATAATAAACATAATTTTGTACAAACCCTGATTAATTAGATGCCAATGGTGCTTCTCTCATACATGTCATTGGGCCTGTGTTCATGGGCTTACTACGATGGGTAGGCTTGGCCCATGTATTGTAATGCACAGGAGGCCCTACTGCTAGCCAACCTTAAATGCAGTCGCCTTATTGAGAACTGAATGGGTTTCTAGCCAGGGTTTGGAATAGCAGTAGTTAATTCTCTGCGTCTCTATCACTTCGCTTCACAGAAAACAACAATGGATTCAATTGTTCCTCAATTTCGAGGTATTTTTCCATCCAATTTTGAATCCAGTATGTTGCAATTATAGGGTTAATTAATTGTGTTGATTAATTATGAAATTATCTGTAATTTCAAATTGCTTATTCTACAATTGGTATTAGAGCCAATTAACCATAATTGTGACTATTAATTTTGGGTAATTTTCGAGATGTTTACTTTCATGAAATTTGGGGTTTTTGGTTTTGTTAATTGTTTTCTTTGAAATATGTTTTGTTGTTGTTGATTTGTTTCGATTTAGTGTTAAATCGTGTGGTAAGTATATTCAATTTTCTATTTGTTCTTTAAAAACCCAGAACTCGACCACACTGAACCATCCCTTCTTCAAAAACTATTTGATTTTTGTTTTTCGAACCTTTTTCAGTAGTTTTTCCATGAAATTGATTAAGGGGTTTGATAGATCGCTAAATTCTAAATCTAATGACACCAATTTTATTGAAAACGAATCAAAATCGAGCAAGATATGGTTATTTTTGTAACTGAGTCGTGAATCGGGTCAAACGACCCAGATTCTAGGGTTTCGGGCAAGGAAGATGATGCCCGACCGGTCTGACCATCCCCATGCGCAGTGGTGGCACGTGCGGCCATCTCCGTTGGCCTTTTCCCCCCAAATTTTGTGTGTTTCCTCCATTTTCCCAGTTCTAATTTATGGTATTTTTTTGGAATTTTTTTAAAACTAAAAAATTTATAGTTATTTTCCCGAATTTAAAATTAATAAAAATATAATCTACTCTCCGAATTTTTTCTTGAAAATTTTTTTACTTGTTTCTGGTATTATTTTGGCTTGTGGGGTCTTATGTACTCTCAGTGTTATATAGTTATGCATCAAAATTAATTTTGGATGTAGTTTATGCATATAATGTTATATTATATGATTAAAATGGTTAATTTAATAATTGTGGTGCTAATTGGAACCTTTGGGGATAATCTTGGGGAATGTTATTGGATTATTGTCTTTCACTTTGTGTAATTGTAAGCTCGCCTATTGTGAGACCAATTATTACAAAATGTTATTGTGATGTTGTCATTGGGCATACATTAGATGCTATGTTAATGATGCACTTACCCTATTGGTTTGTCTTTATCAATGTAGTTTCTAATGCTTCGTTTAATTCATTGAATTATGTCTTTAAGTTTTTAGTATCCTATCGATATTAGCTTTAGGGTATAATTTAATGTTTTGGATGATCTGTGTTGTAATTCGAGACCCTTAGGCAGAATTGCAATTGCATGAGAACCCAGCTGTGTTGTTTGCCCAATTATGCTAGTTGTTGATAAATTTGCTAAATCTCCCTACTTTGTATCAATTTTCAGCTTTGAATTCTTTGATTAAGCTGAATGGGACCAATTATAAGGACTGGCTTGAATCCTTGAATCTTTTTTTTTTGTCCATTTCTAATGTTGATGTTACTCTCCTTGAGGATGAGCCTGCCCAACCCACTGTTGAGTCTTCCGATGCAGATGGA
>JAOQMR010069594.1:0-18808 GCA_027563865.1 Erythroxylum pelleterianum | reverse complement strand
GATTCTGTCCTTATTTTTCCTCTTTTCGATCCTTTTTCGTCTTTTTGGCATTGACAACCACCTGTAGACATTTAACAGTCTTAAAATTCAAAGTTAGTTTGGACGTTGAATTTGACAATTTTTTAAAGTTGACTTAAAGTCAACATATCAAATATAAAATTATATTTGATAAAATTATATGCAAAATCAATTGGAAGTCAAGCTTGATGAGATTGAATTTTTGCCATCTCCAACTTTTTTTTCTACCTATTGTGATGTGAACCATTCCTACGACATTGCGTATGTATTGTAGAATCTCGTTGCATTAAATTAATAAAAATTAGATAGTTTCCCTAAAATTTCAATTAATTGATCGATGAAAGTTCATATAGAAGCCACATTCCTTTACAGCTCAAACCTTATAACCTACTGCTATACAGATATTTACGGACATGTATATAGAAAACGTTACAAGGACTGTAACACAACACCTTAATTCTATAACTCTACTTTCTCCGTATCTGAAATTTCAATCCAGGAACAGCCAGCGATAGACTCTATATATTGTAATATGTAGTATAGACCTTATTATGTACCTAGGATCATACATGAAAGGGTAAAAATAAAGGAAATGAGGAATACATAATTTTGGTTCCATTCAGAGTTTCGAAGCAGTTTTCGATATCGAAATGAGCTCCGATCTTCTTGAGACAGTTGAGGAAGTTGTTTACCGACACTCAGTTTTGGCCTTTCTACAGTTTTTTCAATACACAAGCTCTCTTAACGGGTCAGACAACCATATGCTTACGATTGATATGAGCAACTCTAGGAGACCTTAACCTCTATATAGCTTCCATATCGGGTTTCCCCATCATAATGCCAATATGACTAGGTTCACACTAATTGGGATCTATTTTCTACTCAAACTTTGGCTCATTAATCTAGATCATTTATTTGGTCACTTTATTACCCTTATTTGAATCAAATTATGTAACTTAACCGATAATTTATTGAAAACCAAAATTACAATTAATAGTTGTTCACTTAATAGGAAAAAAACAAAAATGTCCCTAAGGACAAAAATGTCTAACATTCTCCCGTTGGACAATTATTAATTGCAGTTTTTGTAAAGTTCAAAACAATTTAAAAACTCGGTTAAGTCACGTTACTGTATTGGTACCAAATTAAAAAAAACATTTGATCCAGAGGTAATGAAAGTCCTACATTCTATCCTGTAAGGCTTTCGATACTGAAAAATATCAAACACGTATGTCATGTATGACACAGGTTCAATATAATCACAAATATCTAATACCTCACTAACATGAGTAGGAAAATGGAGTGTGGCAAACTAAGATGATACATGTATGATCTAAAATGTATCACCTTAGTTGTTTTTATTTTTATTTTTTATTTTACCCAAAATTATCGTTCCTCTTTTTTTTAATTGCAGGAAATTGGATCTTACAAGCGAATTTTGATGGGAGGAATTACACTTCTGATGAAAATGATCCAAGCTCATTACAAGGAAGTTCTTTGTGCCTCTTTACTCATGACTTAGCATACTATTGAATTTATACTATTGAATTTTGCGGTTGTTTGTGTTTGAGTTTGATCTGCAGCATTTCTAAATTCTGGGCATGCATCATCCTGCATAGCCTATGCATGCGGCCGACTACTGACATTCTTTTTGTCCTTAACTGTGCATATATATGCTTACTTACCTACTTCAAATTGTACCTGTGCACCTTGACATTGAGGGACAATGTCCTATCTGAGTTTGGGGGTGTAAGGGTGAGCATAATTTTGTGAAACTTTCTTACCATTACTTTTCATCTTTTTTGACAAACCATTATATAGTCATTTTTCTTGCATAGTTAAACCTCATTAAGAAATTTTGATCTTTAAAGGTTTTGATTTTGGCCTCACTTTTGGAAAATTGAGAATTGCTTAGGACCTAATTGGGTTTACCTTTAGAAGATTTGTGGGTAGATTGTTCTGCACTAGTGCTCGGTTTCTAATTGTTTAATCCTACTTATATTCTTTGATTTGAGTCGTCCCATCCATTTTATTTGAGTTTTGATTAACCATGAAATTTTTAAGCAAGTTGGAACCTACTGAGGTCTCACCAATCCTAGAACAAGTTCTCGAGGCCTATCAAGGCGAAATGTGAGCGCAAATTTGATAAGGAAGTGATTAAGGCAATTTTCTTTAAATAATGAACCGCAATCCAATTTTGGCTTAAAATAATCCTATATTCCCCTTGGATCCAAGTTGAGCCTGTGTAAAATCCCTATTTCTTTCACACCCTCATTTAACCAAGCCATAATCCAAGTATTCCCTACCTTTCATGTGGAAATGATTATTTAGGAGTAGGATATGTGGGGGGTTGAAAACAAAAACAAAAAAAAACAAAAAGGGTAAAATGCAAAAAAAAAAAAGAGAAAGCAAGTGAGGATTTTATAGGTATTTTGCATTTTCAGTTTCTTCAAGGGATAAAGGTATAAAGATATTGCCCCTAGTACACAAGAAACTGAGTTTGGGGGAGAGTCATGATAAGTCGAATTTATATTGATATTGGTGGCATGAATTGGATGAATTCTGACTTATTTCCTTGCGGATCTCATGGTTTATTTAACTAATTCACTCACATTTTGAATTTCTTGATTGATAGGTACAGATGCTTGATTCTGAGAAAAAGGGTCATAATCCCTCTTGAAGATGCCGAATTAAAGCTAATCAAGGTTGAGGGCAAGGACAATGCTAAGCTATGCAACTTCCGAGAAGACTCCAAGAAGAAAGAATGGCAATCAAGAGGTCAAAGGAGGAAAAATCAAGAAAAAGGATGTGTCCGTTAAACGGACACCTCTGTCCGTTTAACGGACATCTTCTATAAAAAACACTCCCAGACCCGAGAGTGTCCGTTAAGCGGACACGTATGTCCGTTTAACGGACATCAAGCGAGAAGGCAATATTTCAGATCCGAATGTGTCCGTTAAACGGACACACATGTCCGTTTAACAGACATAGGCGGGACCTCGTTTTTATTTTTAAAAATTAGGGTTTCTGGAGGCAAGAGTATATAAGGCTAATGATTAGACCTAATCAGGAGGAGGCTGGACACAGTAATCAAGATCAAGAACTTCTGGAAACACAAACGGAGGAGCAGATAGAGAACTTTGGAGATCCAACCAAGAGATTGGGCGGCAATCATTCTGTTCTATTATTTTTCATCTCTACTCTTCTTAGAATATTGAATTCTTTTATGTTTATGATATTGTTTTCGATGTTCCGGAACTAAACCTCACCTATGGTGAGGGATGTAGCTTATTCAGAGGAAGTTTTACATGATATGGATTATTGAATGTTGAATGAAAATTATGGCTTTGTTCATCTTCTTGTGCTTCATTATGTTTCTATGATTAATCTCCATAGATGCAATTTTAGGAATCATTGGGTATACTGAAGGGTGATCCATGATTTATGCCTTAAGAAGGTGAACATCTTATGTTTAGAGCTAGAGATAACCTAAGCTAGGGTGAGAGCTTGAAGTGGTTTGTGCTTAGTGGGTTCGGTTAGGGAATTATTACTTTGAAGAATGAATATCTCTAGCTGAGTACTCCGTTATACCTTGAGAGAGGATATAGGTCTATTAGTGCCCTGCTTTCTTAGCCTGCATTCAGTATTCCATGTTATGCAATTCGACCTTTTGAATAAGTGAACCCCAACCCCTAGTCTTTAAATCATTGATTAAATCTCTTTTAATTGTTTTTCTATTTCTCGCAATTTCATTAATTACCCAATTCAAATCAATTTTACGATTTAGTGTCTTCTTTTGCAAATTACTAGATTTAATTTAATTGGTGAACAATTTGGTCCTTGAGGGAGACGACTTTAGAATATTTGCTGTGTGGATACTAGGACGAATCTGTGCTCTTGCAGAAATACTTGATCAAGTCAATTATTTGAAGCTTGGGAATTCATTGATATTGAGTTAAGTCTTATGATTGTTACCGTTTTTAATAACATATTGTTATGTTTGAGTTTTGTCATCCTATATCAACATCACCATGTATACTCCTTCTTGTGACATAATGATGTTGTTGGTTCCCTAACAAGTTTGACATGATGATATACAGATCAACCAACAATGTATATGAAGTGGTGTTGGTAAGATAGTCCCAATGTTCTTATAGTCCTCAAGGAAATCACGTTTATAAGCTGATGTCACGGATAGCCTAAAAAAAAGAAGGCTTTCCTTCTTGTTTTCATGGTTTTTACTTGCTCTAAAAAAAGGAAAAAGAAAAGAAAAGAAGAGATCCCTTACACTTTCCTATTTCTCGAATAATTGTTTCCATTTCATTTGAACTTTTATTACCCTTTTCCTTAGTCTAAGCCGAGTTTAAACCCCAACAACCTCATTATAACCCTCATAACACCTTTTGATCCTTTAAAAAGGAGTGCTAAAAATTAGTGGAGATAGGATGAAGAATTTTTGCCTATGGGATTGGTTAATTTGATAATACCTTTAGAGTCTCTTGGATTGTAATTTGCCTTTAAATTTATTTGGCTTTTCTCTACTTTTGTGAGTTGGTTGGTTTTTAATTAGACTTGAATTAAGGAGTACATGTTTGAGCGAGCTTTGTTATCCTTGCACTATGAAGGTGGGCATGGTTTGATAAGTGGCTAAAGGTAGACTTTAATTGGTAACTGCAATTATGAAAATTCCAATTGTTGAGTGCTCTTTAATCTGTTTTGAACAATTTTCTTAATTTTGCTTAGGGACAAGCAAGAGTTTGAGTTTGGGGGCATTTGTTGAATGCATTTTCTCATTGGAATGAGTGGCATTTTCTTTTAGTTTTTGCATACAGTCATTAGGTTTTATACATATTTTACCTGCTAAATTTTTTAGTTTATCTTAATCTGCATTTATAGTGGTTTATGTTTAATTTTTAGAAAATACACTTCACTTTAGTTAAAAAGACCATAGCAACAGCTGAAAGAAAGGTAGCAAAACGCAAAGGGAAAAAGAAGAAGCACACATCATAAAACACCAGTCCAAAACGCAATCAGGATAGAGGTAAAACGCGGCAGCTAGGGAACAGTCAAAAATGCAAAGGCAAAGAAGAGAAAACGCAGGAGCCATCATAGGTGTGTGCTAGGTTTTAATTGGGTGAGGAACTAAATTGTCACATCTGGAAAACAGTGGAGGCAGACCCACCAGAGGAGACCAGCTCCAGCAGACATATGCACGAACCACGCTGCAGCTGAGAGTAGAGGCAACCATGCGGAATGGAGGCTTGATGCAGCTGCAAAGGAGGAGACCTGACGCACACGAGAACGCACCAAGGGGGAGGAGGCACCATGCCGACACACCAGAAAAACAACGCACGCATCATCGCCAGGAGCTCCAGAGGAGCGCGAAACACGCAACGTAAGTAGCTGGAGAGAACAACCACCGGGGACGCACCACACGGAGACGCAGCAGGGAGAGACGCACGCAAAACACGGTGAGGCAGAGATAAAGGGTGACGCAAAAAAGGGATCTCAAAACTCATTCATTCTTTGTTTTATTTTCTGATTTCTCCTAATGTTATTTGCTGACTCTAATTTCTATGGTTTTCATTCTACCATGAGTGAGTAGCTTCCTTGAAGCTTCAAGGTTGGGGCTGAAGCTTTTAGCTAGTTTCTGTAGATTAAACTTTGGTTGATTTATAAGTATGAATTTCATGATTTTGATTTCTCTGTTTTGAGATTAATTTTGCTAGTATTATGTTTGACCAACCATTACTTGACATTAGTTGTTAATTGAAGAACCGATAGGTGAAAATTGATAACGGAACTCCAAAACAGTGAACTTATAAATTTCAGATTTAGACATAGATTAAATTTATGAGAGAAAGTCAGGTTAGCAAATAACTTAATGAGTTATGCTTGATTGCTACGCTACGATAGTAGATTAGAATTATTGCATAATACTCCTTTGATACCTTGAAAAAGGATCTAATAGACTCTAGGCTCAACCTTATATCAATCAGAATTCACTTCATAAATCGATCAAGGTAAAGTCCATAGAAAACGCTAAAAGTGGAACTTCCTTAAAGCTTACCACATTCCATTCGGATTAATCCCTAAAGATATTCACATCTTTATTTAGCATTGGTTTTATTATTTTTGATAGTTAAATTCGTTAATTTAATTCCCCATTCTTACATAACTGCTTAGTCTAATTAATTGAGTAATCCAAGCCTAGTACTTACACAATTACTCCCTGTAAGATGATATTATACTATACTACTTAAGACTCGTGAACTTGCGGAGTTTCATCAGAAGAGAAAAGGAGTGAGGAGAAAACCTAGAAGCTAAAACACAATTAGGTCAACATTCTTAAGTTTTCGGGCTTAGGACAATGGACTGATAATTCAGTCTATTTACCTTAGTCCAGCTCTATTATTTTCGACCCATATTCCCTTTCTATTTTATACCAGAAGAGTATCTTTCTTGTTAGTGATATATTATAATAGATTGTAAACAAGACCAGCCTATATAAAAGGTTGGATAATTCATAGAATAAAGAGTGAGCCAAATATTATCTTTATTACATTTCTCTTCAAGGTCCGCATGCTCTAGCTCAAAGTTAAAACAATGTCATTTGGGTTAATTAAATTCCGATCGAGCCGACCCTATCAAGGATTGTGATTTTGCTACCAACAAAGCATCCGAGCATATGAAAATTATATTTAAAGAAGTTATGTCACTCTTCATTTTCTTCAAAATAATTTTGAGTATTTCATTATCTATTCAAAATATGTTCCCTTATTTAATATAAAAAATCATGTAAAAAACAGATGACACTTTACCTGTATAACTATTAATCTTTATGTGATTTATCAGTCTTATAATTTAAATGTTAACAAAAAAATAAAATTTTAACCTAATTTATTTTATTGCAAATTAAACATTAAAATAAATAATTTTATTTTAATCCATCATCCTCGATTAAAATAAACACTTCCTCGTAAATAAGGACTCTAGCAAGACTTTATTTCCATGAACTACTTAGTAACAAAATAAATGAAATTTTAAATAATGCCATTGACGGATTTTCCATGAAAAATTCTGTTGACTTGCTTAGTGTTCCATTATTATGTTAAATAATTTGAGAGTGAATTGGTACTTTTGCAGTCAGGAATATTTATTCAATCCACTTAATAGTCTTATCTAGGCTTATAAAGAAATCCATGTTTTCTTAAAAGATTCCACTAAAAATTAAGAAAACATATCTGCCACTCGAGAAATTAGGAAAAATATCTGTAACTGACAAATAATAAAACAATAACTTAAAGCTATAAAATTGCTATAATGTAGACTTTGGTAGAGCTAATGTTGTATTACTTTAACATCCCTTTTCTGACATTAGGTTCCATTCTTTTAGCCATGCTTAGCTGATGACCGAAACTTTTAAACTTGTTGACATTTAAACCTTTTGTAAAAAGATATGCTATTTGAACCTCTGTTTTAATATGCTCTAATCCAATTTCTCCTTGCAAAACTTTCTCCTTGATAAAATGTAAATCCTTCATCAACCGTATAAGCAATGTACTTTTTTGAGTTGCAACTTTTCTTGTTTGGTATTCTGCTGCTTCTGTTGTTAACAAAGACACAATCGACGGTCTTTTTCTGCACCAAGAAATTGCTACTTCTCCTAGCTTAAACACATGGCCAGTAGTTGAACGGTAAGTATAATGATCTCTTGCGTAGTCAGCATCACAATAACTATACAACATATTCTTAGAGTGGGCCAAACTGGGCTACAGGACATTAATATGATGGATTTTAAATTTTAATTGAGTTTAACCTCATTTTAATACAACATGACCTTATTGCTTGATAAAATTAATTGATTTCAGGATATTTGAAGCCCTAATAATTAATTTAAATCGTATTTATTTAGAATAATTATTATAAATAAAAATGTAACAATATAATAAAAATAAAAATATATTAATATTATAACAAAAATCTTTAAATTTTGTATAAGCAAAAGTTAACTTTAGGGATAACACTACTCCGTCAATTTTTTTAAAATTAAAAAGTATAAAATAATGTCTTTTTTAATTAAGCCCAAATTTTGAAAACATCTAAGTTTGACCGGTTGTCATTCCTAATTAACTTATAAACTTAAGTTGAACGTGTGCTTAATTTTTGGTACTTAAATTTTCAATGCAAAATTTGTTTTTGTTGCATATATAGAATTAAGTTTAACTTCTTGAGTTTCTTTATTAGAACTCAAATTTCATGTTTATTAATATGTAAAAACATGAAATATGTCATAAAATTAATTTAATAATAAATATATGATTACGAGTAATTATTTTTCATGAACTCTTTTATTTCATTTTTATTTAAATTTAGAGATTGATTAACTTAAGTTTGTCTCATTTTTAATTAAAATAAGCACAAATATACGTTTTATTTAATAAATTAATAATTGAAAATCAAATAATAAATTTGATCTAATTAATATCTATAAATTTAACAACTTTCTGACTTTCTTTCAATCATTTTCCAAGTTATTAAAGTAAAAAATAGTCATCAATCAACCATTAATTAATAAATACGTGAAGAACAAACTCTATCGGGTGGATCCCATCTTTTAAATACTATATTCCAAGCATTTTTTTTAGCAATTCAGTAAAATTTATATATATATAAAATAAGAAGAGATTATGTACATAACAACAAGGATTTGCTAAACAGAAATCCCAAACCTACCAAAGAAACAAGTCAGAACAAAATCGTAAAGAACCTAGCTCAACCTTATGAAAACACGACTAACCACTCTCCTCCACAAACTTTCCATCAAGAACCTGTAGAAAGCTGGTTTTTACAACCCAAGTGCATCAACAACAAGCTATCAACACAAAAAGACCAACATACATAATCCAAACTCAAAATACTTAAGCTACAGTCACCAGAACTAAAGAAGTAGAATGTAAGGAAATTCTGCTGTTTGCCTTGTCCACTGTTAGGAATATGATCGGTCGCAGACCTCGCAAGCTATATCGGCCGTAGGAAAAGGATTTCCCTCTGTTGACTCATCTGCCTTAAGGCAATGGAACTGGATTGTAGATGAAAATTTGTTGTGGCCGTGAACTAGTAGTGTAGCGTATTTTTGCACATGCCTATATTAGAAAACTCACCTCTTCAAACTTGATGCTCTGCTCCTTTTGAATATGGAAGTTTCGTACGTTTTTTCTTTTATTACAACGTAGTTTGTAGTAACTAACCCTACTATAATAATTCATTATTTGTTTAACTTGTACGCTTACCATATTTTTTCTATTTCCCAAAACGCGTAACCTATCTCTTCAAGAAACCCAAAAAAATATTCTATTTCGTGTTTTCTAAGCATTTAGTCAAATCCAATATGCTTTACAGCTTTTGCCGAACAACGATTTCCAACCTTATACGCAAATAGAGAGCTTCATACTATTCTAAGTTAAGAGTAATACCATCTCCTTCCAAGTTGTATGTGAATGAAAATAGGTCAACTCGAGATGGGCCATAGATTTTTCAAAACTCGTGGCTGATTTGAAGACTGACTGAATTTGAGAGGTCTAGGTCTGCAGATCAATTTCTAACAAGACAAAACGTGTTTAGTGAAAGTTCCTGGAAGTCAGTAGCTAGATCTCTCCTTCTTCACCTATAAATGGAGGCAACTTACAATAACGATGAAGCACAACACCTTAACTTTCTGTAACTCTACAACACCAATTTGATATATCCGTATTGGGATTCCATTCCAGGGACGATCAGATGAAGAATCAAAGATATTTCAGTCTGCTACTGATAATACTCATGATTATAAGCAGCAGGTCAGTGGAGGCAAGACCAATCGCTACTGTGAAGAAGATTGATAGCCGTTTACTACTGAGAAAACTTGGATATACCAAATCAAAACTGGTTTATCGTCGGCCACACTCAAGCCCTCCTCCCCCTCCTGCTCCTGCTCCTAATAGAGCACCATCAGCACCAAGCTTTACAACGCCATAATTCCAGTTTGTGTATTGGGTTGGAGCGGATCCAAAGATGTAGCTAAAGTCCAGTCTAAAGTTCGGTTCGGATCATTCAAGAAGATATTTTCTAATGTTTGCTAGAAACATTCCTAAGCTAGCTCTTGGCAGTCTAGGAATGTTTGGTTCACTTATATTTATGCTGTGATTTTTAATTTTAATTTTATGTTTTTTATTAAAAAATAAAAATTTGTTTAATTGAAATTTGTAATAAAAATTAAAAATTAAAATATGATATTGATAAACGATAAATAGGAAAACCAGTAACAAAGAAACGCAAAAATAAAAAAATTTAGAACCGAAGAAACCAGAAACGTGAAATGCAGAAATGCAAAAGTCAAAATAAATAAAAATGCGGAATAACAAATAATTGAAAATGCAAAAACACAGATAAACTACTAATAGGAAAACCAATATCGTAGAAATGCAGAAAAAAAATTAGAAATGAAGAAACCAAAAATGCGAAATGCAAAAACATAAAAGCCAAAATAAATCAAAAACACATAATAACAAACAATTGTAAATAAAAACACAGATAAACGATAAATAGGAAAATTAGAAACGTAGAAACGCAAAAATGAAAACCGGGAAAACAAAAAATGCAGAAAAATTAGACGATAGAAAGTAAAAAATCAAGAAAATCAGAAAAATAACGTAATATAATTAAAAAAATATCAAATCAATTTCAGAAAATCACAAGTTAAAAGTCAACTTTTCGCTTTTTGCACGGATAGAAAAGAGAAGTAAGAAATGAGTTAGGGACATAAGAAAGAAGAAAATAATGAAAAAGCATAAACTAGAAAAGAGACGAGTTTGAGGTGAAAAAGAAGAGAGAAGAGGTAGAATTTATAAAAAAAAAAAAGAGGAAGTAGAAACAAAAACACACGTGAAAATCTATTACGAAATATTAGAAAAACATCTTTTTTAAGTTTCGATAAAGTTGTTGTGTTTTTTTTTAATTTTTAAAAACAAGAAATGGTGGGACTAAGTTAGATTAACAGTAAGTGTGACAAATTAGTTTGGTCTTAAAATTCAAAGTTAGTTTGGACGTTGAATTTGACAATTTTTATAGTTGACTTAAAGTCAACATATCAAATATAAAATTATATTTGATAAAATTATATGCAAAATCAATTGGAAGTCAAGCTTGATGAGATTGAATTTTTGCCATCTCCAACTTTTTTTTCTACCTATTGTGATGTGAACCATTCCTACGACATTGCCTATGTATTGTAGAATCTCGTTGCATTAAATTAATAAAAATTAGATAATTTCCCTAAAATTTCAATTAATTGTTTAGTCTTTGACATAAAAGTTCTTATGTGGAAATATATTGATCGATGAAAGTTCATATAGAAGCCACATTCCTTTACAGCTCAAACCTTATAACCTACTGCTGTACAGATATATACGTACAGAACACGATACAAGATCCTGTTAAGTGATCTTTTCACCACAATAGTTTAAGCTGTTGTGTGAAGTCAACTAGATTGATTTTATATATTCACTAACACACCCCCTTAAGTGAAAACCCCTTTGAGCTTGAAACTTGCACAGACTCACTCTACTTTGTGCTTAATAATAGGTAGGTGGTACGATTTGAACTTATGGCCACTTGGTCATAAAAGCTCTGATATCATGTTAAGTGACCGTTTCACTACAATAGCTTAAGCTTTTGTGTGAGGCCAACTTAATTGGTTTTATATATTCACTATCACACCCCCTCAAGTAAAAGCTATTTGGGCTTGAAACTTGCACAAGCTCACTCTACCTTGTGTTGAATAATAGGTAGGTGGTAGGATTTGAACTCATGACCACTTGGTCACAAAGGCTCTAATATTATGTTTAGTGACGGTTTCATCACAATAGCTGAAACTGTTGTGTAAAGCTAACTAAATTGATTTTATATATTCACTAATAGAACCGTAACACAACACCTTAATTTTATAACTCTACTTTCTCTATGTCTGAAATTTCAGTCCATGAATAACCAATAGAGTCTATATACTGTAATATGTACACTACAAGAAACAGTCGAGATTGCGACGGAAATATAGCGACGATATGAAAGCCGTGACAAATGCCGACGGAAAATGATGCCCGTCGGTGAAGATGAATGGAAATTGCGACGGAACAGCATGTCGTCGCTGAATGGATCGGGGTTTTTTACCAACAACCATTTCGGTCGGTAATGGCGTCGGTAAATGACGACCCCCTTCGTTCCATACCAAAACGACGTCGTTTTGAAATCTTTAAAACCCACCAGATCTGGTTGCTTCTCTCCACGCACACACGGCTCTTCCATCTTCTCCATCTTCTTCTCTCCTTCTCCCATTCTTTTCTCCCCCAACCGACAGCCACCGCCGACCCAGGAGGCCACCGTGAGCTGCTGTCTCTGTCATCGGCACGTCGTGGGCTCGGAAAGGTAATGGGTCGCCGACTCCCTCTTTCTCCAATGGTTAAATGTATGGGATTTTTATTTTTTTGTTTTTTATCATCATTTTGTCTTGTATTTATATTTAAAAACATATTGAAACTGAAATTGTTATAAATGTTGATTTATATTTATATGTTGTAATTTAGAATGGTGTAGGTAGTCGAAAATGAGGTCAATTAGTTTAGGTTATTTCCATTTTTTATTTTTGTTATTTTATGTTGTTTATATTAAGGAAATGTGCAATTTAATTTTAGGGGACGGAATTAAGTAGTTAGAGTTCTAAATTATGTTATATTTAATTTAATAGGAAAAACTAATAGGAACATTTTTAATTTGTAAAGAATATTGGTTGAGCTATTTTATTTAATTTTGGTTGTTATATGATTTGATTTGTTTATATAAAAAGTAATGAGCTTTGATGGTTAAGAAAATTGTTGTAAATGTTGATATATATTTATATGTTGTAATTTAGAAAGGTGTAGGTAGCCGAATATGAGATTAATTAGTTTAGGTATTTTCCATTTTTATTTTTGTTATTTTATGTTGTTTATATTAAGCAAATGTGCAATTTAAGTTTAGGGGACGAAATTAAGTAGTTATAGTTCTAAATTTTGTTATATTTAATTTAATAGGAAAAACTAATAGGAACATTTTGAATTTGTAAAGAATATTGATTCAGCTAATTTATTAAATTTGGGTTGTTATATGATTTGATTTGTTTAGATAAAAAGGTATGAGCTTTGATGGTTAAGAAAATTTTTATAAATGTTGATATATATTTATATGTTGTAGCAGCTCTAGGGGGAATGATACACAAACGTCTGTAAACTTCAATGAGTATGAAGGGGAGGTTGGTTGTAGAGGAAATAATTTACATGGAATTGAAAACATGTACATGGAAATGGTTTATGATGGGGCGGGTTATTCCTTTCAGACCAATGGAGAAAATGTTGAAGAAGAACCTAACCCAGAAGTAAGAAATTTTTTTCAGTTATTACAGTCTGCTGACCGAGAATTGTGGCCAACTTGTGATACAATGACACAATTGACTTCAATTGCGCGAATATTGAACAAAAAGAGTGAGGGGCATATATCGAATCGCCTTTGGTGGATGACCACGTCCTCCTCATCCTACACCAATCATTTCACAAACTCATATATCATCTAATTCCTCTTTGGTGGATGACCACATCCGCCAGCCTGGATCTGTAGGAGATGATGGGAGGAAGTATATCACAATTATCAATGAACAGTAAGTCAATTAGCATTAATCTTTATGTGCGTTACTGTAAGCCTTAGGTGTTTCCATTCTTTTCTAGACTTCACTTACTTTTTATTTTAGGTTGGTGCCGTCTGGAATGAGTTACAGGCATATGACTTCCACATTTAAGGAAAGGATTGATCCTGAGGGTTATGCGTGGAAGAATATATCTGACGCGACAAAACAATTTTACTTTCAAGAGTTTGAGGTATAATCAATATTTATTTTCACTTTATACTTATGTTGTAACTATTTTGTTTTGTTTCATTATATATCATGATATTGTTATAAATGTCTGGTGCCATTATTAGTTGTGGTAAGTTGTTTTCTTTCTTTCACAGGGGGCTAATATCATACTATTAGAGGAAACTCTGCCGAAATTTTTGTAAATAGTAGTTCACATTTAACACTTTAGTTTTGTTGATGTAGGAAAAGTCATTAGGCATGAATCCTACACCAGTTCAGTTATTTTTGCATACTCACACGAAGAAGCATGACGGAGTCACTTTCATCAACAACCGATGTAGAGAACTAAATGTATGTTCACTTCATCCATTTTTCAATGTCTTAATAATGATACCTTTCTTATAATGTCAACATTGCTTCCTTATAGGATCAACTACAACAAACTTTGCATCTACAGTCTCAAGAGGAGCAACCTGTAGATGAGACTCAAACGTATCTTCAGGCGGTGGGTGGTAGGGACCGTCGTGGCAGGATATTTGGCCTCGGATCATATGCGAACAGATGCTATTCGCAATCTTCAATGTCCAGTACAGTTGCGTCTACTACGCCAGCGAACAACAACGAAATCATCGAGCTTCGGGCTACAGTGCAAACATTGATGAAAAAGATAACTCATTTGGAAGAGGAGCGGATGAGAGAGCAGGATCAACGGATGAGAGAGCAGATGGAGCTGATGGCTCGCATGAGAGAGGAGCTAGAACAGTTGAAGAGCAAGGATAAAGATGACCCCCCGCAATCACGAAGATCATCGATACTCTAACTCGTTATGTGTTCATAACAAACATAAGAATTTATGTCTACTGTTGTGTTTTTATTATCAAATTTGAATCACTATAAATTCTTTTAATGATATATCATCATATAATTTTCTGATTACACAACTTATATCTATATACAAATTAATGTTGCATGTATAGATTACTAACAAATCTAGTATATTATAGTAACATTTGCATTAAAAGTTAAAGCAAATTTATCGACGGAATATGTTACTGTCGGTAAAAGCAAATTTTTTCACCGACGGACACTGGCAATACTGTCGGTAAATGATTTTCCTCAATACCGACGAAAAGGATACCGTCGGTAAATGCCGACGGTCATCTTAACAACTCCCGTCAGTATTTTTTGCCGACGGCCATTTTCGCAACGTTTTTGGCCGACAGCGCATTCCGTCGGTAATTTACATTACCGACGGAATAACATACTTTACCGACGGAATATTCTGTCGGCAATTGAGACATTTCTTGTAGTGGTAGTACAGACCTTATTACGTACCTAGGATCATACATGAAAGGATAAAAACGAAAGAAATGCGGAATACCTAATTTTGATTCCATTCAGAGTTACGAAGCAGTTTTTGATGCTGAAACGAGCTTCGATCTTCCAGGGACAGTTGAGGAAGCTGTTCACTGACACTCGGTTTAGGTCTTTCTATAGTTTTTTTAATACGCAAGCTCTCTTAATGAGCCAGACAACCGTATGCTTACGATTAATATGAGTAACTATATGACACCTTAACCTCTATATAACTTCTATATCGGACTTTTCCATCACAAGGCCGAAATGGACTAGGTTCACACTAATTGGGATCTATTTTTCACCCGAACTTCAACCCATTAATCTAGATCATTTATTGAGTCGCTTATTACCCTTATTTGGATCAAATTATGTAACTCAACTGATAATTTATTGAAAACCAAAATTATAATTAATAGTTGTCCACTTGATAGGAAAAAGACAAAAAAGTCCCTCAGGACAAAAATGTCTAACATTCTCCCTCTTGGACAATTATTAATTGCAGTTTTTGTCAAGTTCAAAACACTTTAAAAACTATATTAAGTCACGTTACAGTATTGGTACCAAATTTAAAAAAAAACATTTGATCCAAAGGTAATGAAAGTCCTACATTCCTTCCTGTAAGGCTTTCGATATCGAAAAATAAGGTTGCATTATATGCTTAACTTGTACATTTTTTTTTAATAAGTGGTAGATATCAAAGAACGTATTTTATTGTGTGCATATAATAATTTATTTAATGCGCATAATTTTAAAAGTAGTAATTAATGAAAAACATTATTATCAAGTAAAATTTTCATAAATTCAATTCATTATGAATCACCATATTATCATGCGTATTCTAGTATATTAAAAATATTAAAATGAATTATACCATATTAGTTATTTATATTAGAATTCATCACGATAGTTTTGATTTATATTGATAATATTGGTTAATATAAAAATAGAAGTCAAAATATTAAAAATATATTACTAATACATATATATATAATAAAATTTTATAATAAATTTTCTTATCAATTACCTAATGATCATATAATTAATTCCTTACATCATGGTTTGGTTTAGTGTATGGATCTTGCTTTTACTAAATTTAAGTACTTCATATATATATATGCGGTAAGCTTACGCTGATAAAGTATTTTAATGAGTACGATTATATGATTTGCGATCATTCATAAATCAGACGTTATAATATAATAAAAATAATGACAAATTATTATTATATTATGAGATCATGGACGAATTCCAAGGACTTGTTTAGTATTCGACTATTAGTCCTGGACTTGAAAGTTTGATGAAAGTTGGGGGAATCTCGCGGACCTTTCCACCTTTTAGCTCCGCTCTCCGACGACGACCGTGACATAGTAATAATAATTTTATATAAATTTTGCTAATATTTTAATTTTAACAAAATTTAACAAAAAAGTATAAATTAATCAGAAAACGATGAAATGGAGGATGACCCAACGGCATTGACCATGTAATGAACTCGAAGGGGAGAGTTTGTCTGTTTCGTTTCATTTTCGAACTTGACGGAAGTAGTTGAGTCAACTATTGGAAAATGTATGTCAAGCAAATAGATTGATTCGGTGAAGGAGGTAACTAGCAGATATATATTGCAGAAATAATTTCATCTATAGTCTAAATCCCCTACGCTATACAACTTTGAATCAATCAAATAAACTTGTGAATATCAAATGCTGACTTTCAGGAATTATTTTTAAGATCTATGTTTATGCATGATCCTTGAAGATTTTGGCTTTTACATAATTTTGAACCATTCTCAAATTAAGAGCTTAATATGATGAATACCATAAGTAGTCGTTTTTGTTGTTTTCTTTGCTACATTTAGCTTGTAAATGAGGTCTTTCTGACCTTGTTGTTTTAGAATTTAACTTCAAGAGGTCAATAATTAATCAAATAGATCCCTTTTTGGATATTATGCGAGTAATTAGACTAAGTCCTCTGTAAATTTTATCAAAATACAATTGATAGATAATAACTTGTATGCTACAAATAGTTTTATAATTAACATTATACGAGAACAAGGGTCTATTTTAATTATCATCAAACTATAAGAACCTTATAAAAATAAGTCCAAAACCACGATACAATGGTATTGTCGCATTAACCCTTCCTAAATATTATCAATAATTAGAACATTTCAAGAAAAACCCAAGTCAATGAAATTTACTTGTAGGAGCTTTAAGAAGCTCCTACAAGAGCTAACTTCCATCTATTCATACAAATGCATATGTGCATTGGCCTTATAAGGGAATGAAATATGAGAAAGACAAGTGTGTACTGTGTACACGTCCATTCTCAGTCTTGGAGTAGTATTAGGCTTTCTTTTTGACATTTTAGTTAATTTTATGGTTCCAAGAAGGGTAGTTAAGATGTTCTCTTTGTAATAATGTATTTTTTTGTAATAAAATTTTATTTATATGACTATAACCCACAAGTTACTTCTTCCATAAGTATTACTCTTTGACCGAAAAGTCGAATATGTTGATTGGTGAAAGTTCGTAGAAGCCAACTACTGTTAACACTATTATATATGCACATAAAATTTTCTATTCTAATTACAATATTTTTATCATGTTCTGTTCAATTACAGAAAATCTGTTTATTCATAGAGTTCTTTTACTGTCCTTTTTTTTGTTACTTAAAACAAGTTTGCAGATATGACTTTGTGTTGATAAGTGATATTTGACTTTGTGTTGGATGTGTGGAGCTAGCTTTTGGCTGTTTCGAGTTTTCTATATTATCCATCAATGTTTTTGTAATAATATTTCTTTTGGCACGATGTATGTTCTTTGTATATTAAATGTAACTGTTGCTCGTTCTCGATGAATATTATATTTTTGGAGAATTATACGAATAAGAAATAAGGAAATTGCTGTATTCCCGGTGGTTAATCAACTCTTTAAATAATAATAATAACATAATATAATAATATCATTATTATTTAATAACTCATAAGCCTAAGTCATCTCCAATAAAGAATTATGAACACCTTTTTATCATAGCGTTTACCGAGATTCCTTATAATTAGTTCCTTATTTCATGGTTAAGTACTTCATATATAGTAATCTTATGTCATAAATTATTTAGTTATACAAATTTCTTATAATTACTGATCATATTATAAACGATGAATCATTTAGTCTTTATTCATCCCACAAAGATTAAGAAAGATTAATAACCCTTCACTTCTATTAGAATATGGATATACGTCTCTTATGGTCTAAGGTTGACCATCCCTGTTATATGTTATTAGCTTTTTGGTCTGCTTTCTTATCAAGTAACTTTACAGATATGTGTCTAATTATTGTTTATCTTTGTCTTTAGCAGTTGAGTTCTCTTTATCATTGGTCGGGTCGGCTGGACCGGCCTAACCAGGCTCAGCCCCAAACCTGAATATCAATAACCCAGCAACCACAGCCCGCTCGGCTCGTCAGCTCGGCCCATCAGGAGTGAGACTCCCATGCAGACATGATGATTCAC
>JAOQMR010069387.1:0-18887 GCA_027563865.1 Erythroxylum pelleterianum | reverse complement strand
ATTTTCTTAAATATATGATAAGTTTTAGTTTTTATAGTTAGTTAAATTACATTTTATTAATATTTAAAAAAGTTTAAATAAGCCCTTCAACTTAAAATTTTAAATTTATCTCTAAAATTAATATTTTATTTTATTTTACAAAGTAATATAATTTATTGCAAGGATCATCTAATTTTGTATTTTATGGGAGAAAATAAAATTTTATATATTAAGTATTTAATAAAAATTATGATATACTATTATAACTAAAATTTTCAATAATCTGTCACATATTATATACTTTATGTCTTGCATGAAAATTAAATATAAGTAAAATTAGTAATTTGAAATGCAATTTAACTAATAATTACATATGACTATATGAGAGTGGGAGGTGACTGCTTTTACATATCAAATCCTCCTTTCCAGTTATACCATTTCATTAAATCTTATACATATATTTATCTGGACTCTACATAAATAAATGGATAAGATTTAACGAAACAAGGTTGGAACAGAGTAATTAGAACAGAGGATTTAATAAAATATAATAGGAACATCATAACCGAAATAGGAGATCTTCTATATAAATATATAGATGAGATTTAATAGAACAGAGTAATTGGAATAGAGGATTTAATAGAACATAATCGGAATAACATAACTAAAACAAGAGATATGATCCCTGTTTTTAACATATAAAAATAATAATAAATTCTAATATTAATATTTTAAAAATATGAATCATGATAAATTACCAAATTTTGATTTATTAATTTTGAATATTCAGACTTTTCTTTCTTGAAAAAAAGATTTATTTCTGTTAACATTTATAAATAATAATGCAGTTGTAGGGAAACAAACAAAAGTGGACGAGAGTCACGCGTTTTGACCGAGAGTGGTGTTGTGAACTCAGGTCGTGCAAGATGAACAAGAAACAAGGGAACTACACATGAAAAGTAAAAACAATCTGTCGTCAATTCAACGCCACAAAACGAAAAGGAAATAAATATTGAAAAAGCAAAAGAAAAGAAAAGAGAGAGATGGATTGGATTTGGAGATACTATAACATGCGCAAAGCTCCCAGTTCTACTTCTCTCTCTCTCTCTCTCCGGTTAATAAAAGGATTTATTGTTTAGAAGAAAAAGAGACGGCAACTTCGAGTGGTGTTGGTGGGGGAAATCAAAAATCGAAATTCAACGATGAGTCATAATAAGAACATGAAGAATAAGGACTTTGATTTTCTTTATTACGACGAGAAGAAAAGTGAATGCGTATTATTATTATTAGTATTATTACTACAAGTAGTAGTAGATGTGTTGTTTATATTCCCCAAATCCCAACGCTCCACATCTCAATCACACGCACCTAAATCACCAACACCAACCCTATCATCGATTCTTTCTACAGCCCTTGACATAAAAGAGAAAGTTCCAATCTAATCCTCTTCTTTTCCTTTTGATTGATACCACACCCTAATGGGTTGGCTTGGCTAGGCTACACCCATTTCATCCTCTATAGCTCTACTCATTTTTATTCTTGCTGCGAATGGAGGCTGCTGGTGATGCCGGCGATGGGGAGGAGGTAGAGAAGAGGAAGGCTCCATCTGGAGGAGAGTTTAAGACTAAACGCAAAATGAAGACTGCGTCTCAGCTTGAGATACTTGAGAAGACTTATGCTGGTTTGTTTGTTTGTTTTATATCTCTCCTCTCTCTCTCTCTCTCTCTCATTTTTTTAAAAATATTATATATATGTTTTATTTTTCTTTAAAATTCTTTTTTAGTTGAAAATTTATTTTATTGGTTTAGTTTTAATTTTTGCATTTGATGGATTGCAAGTATGTTGGGTGGATTTTGAGATGCCAAGCTGTTTCAACTCAACTGTTACTTCTTTTCGTATGCATTATACTTGATCTTAATGGTTTACTTTTGCAATTCCTTCTTCTTTTCTTAATGATGTGTTGTTGTGAACTTATGGTTTCTTCAGCGAATATGTACCCACCAGAGGCACTAAGGGCTGAGCTTTCTGTGCAATTGGGTCTGTCTGATCGGCAGCTGCAAATGTGGTTTTGCCACCGGCGTCTGAAGGACAGGAAACCCCCACCAGTTAAGCGCCAACATAAAAGTTCACCGTCCCTTTCTTTTAAACCATCCACTGGAGAGGAACTTGTGACCACTAGTGAGATGCAAAATGACCCTGCATTGGGGCCTGTTCCTGAGTCCAGTTCATTTGGCAATAACACAGATCCATTGCGAGTTGCTAGACCCTCTGGGGTGGCTGTTCCAAGAATTTGCATTGCTGATGATGTTCCAGCAACAATGAGGTATTATGATCCACAGCAGTCAATAGCTGAGCTTAGAGCAATAGCATTTGTTCAGGCACAGTTGGGGGAGCCATTGAGAGAGGATGGTCCAATCCTTGGGATGGAGTTTGACCCCTTACCTCCGGATGCCTTTGGTGCACCAATAGGTAAAGTTGATTCTTTGGACTCCTTATTTTCAATTTTTGTGCTAGACGAATCATACATCTAAATGTTTTTCGTGATGCAACTAGTACTGTTGCAATTCTTATCTGAAAATCTGTTGGCATATTATGAAATGACATATCAAAAAATTGTTTTACTTGAATGCAGTTGAACTACCAGCTTGTTCCCAAAGTTTCAGTTAGTTGGGAAAATGCAAATTTTAGTTAGATTGATTAAGGAAGTTTTATTTGAAGCTTCAACCTTTCATAGTAGAATTACATTAGAAATGCATGGTTACTGAACTAATAGTGTTGGTTAGGTACATTTCACCTTGTTGTATTGGTATCTTTCAATGTGGAAGATTATTTCTTGAATCTCATTAGGTTAATGGGTTTGTTCAAATTATGCCTATGCACAAAGCAATTGTCCTCCTCTACAAAAGTTGTGGTGAGGGGCCTTGGATAAAAGTAAAGCTCCCTAACAGTTAAAGTTATTGAACAACTTTTTTGCAATATTTAATTTTTCATAAAAATCTTTTCTTTTAGATTTTCATTAAAAGTAACGACAAAATGCACGTGACATGAACATTACATGTGGACCAATCAAATATTGCTAACATGACGACTCAACTTAGCTTTTAAACCTAATCCGACTAATTAAACACAATCCAAATCAGCCATTTAGTATAATTAGCTTAACTTATTGGTTTGAGTTGGATTTAATTAGTTCAAGTTAAGAGCCGAGGTGGGTCACCATATCAGTAACATTTGATTGGGCGATGTGCGTTATTCATGCCATGTGTTTTTTGCCGTTATTTTTAACGAAAGTTTAAGAGAAAGAGTTTTCTGAAAAATTGAAAATTACAAGGATTTTTTTGAGAATTTTAAAAATAATAAAATTTTAAAAATTATTTAAACCACAAAGGAGTATCTTGTTTTTTACTCTATATTTTATTGCCATGCATATTATATGTATCCCTTTCCTTTATTTATTTAAAGTCATAAGTTCTTATTTCACCCTAGAAACTACAGATGCATTGATGTGTCTTAACTTGCCTTCAATTTGTGGTTCTGTATTCCATCACACTGATGCTTGCTATAATAGCTGAGCTTTCTCATTACTTCTATTGCAATTTTCAGCGCAACCAGGGCCAGGGAAGCAACCTGGATGGCCTTTTGAAGCTAAACTATATGAGCGATGTGATGTGCAAGTTGTCAAGGTTAGGGTGCTTACATGAATCATATTCATATCGTTGGAATTGTTGGTGTTTGTATTCATAATGAAGTCTATTCATGCTTTAGGCTAAGTAGCCTGGATACGCATGCGACATATTTTGTGGATACATACAAATGCTTCAATGCTTTAATCCACCTCTCAAGTTCACCCTCCATCTAAATTTTCTTTATCATGCATAAGGAATGGACAATTGTACATATTGATGTTATTCATTTAGTTAATGATTGACAGTCTTCTTTCTGGATGTTGTGGAACCCATAGCAAGTTTCTATCATTACATTGTGGACAATGTTTAATCCTCTTGGTGCTATGTCATGTTCCATATGGATGTCACTATTAAAGTATTAAACTTATTTACTTTTAATATTTTGGATTATAGTATTTTGGCGTATAGGTTTTTGATATCGAAATATCCTTTACAACTTAAAATAATATTACATGTTGTTAGTGAATATATAAAACCAATTAGGTTGGCCTCATACAACAACTTAAGCTATTGTGGTGAAACGGTTATTAAACATGGTATCAGAGCCTTTGTGACTAAGTGGTCGTGAGTTCAAATTCTACCATCCACCTATTATTCAGCGCAAGGTAGAGTGAGCCTGTGCAAGTTTCATGCCCAAAGAGCTTTCATTTGAGGGGTGTGTTAGTGAATATATAAAACCAATTAAGTTGGCCTTACACAACAGCTTAAGCTATTGTGGTAAAACGATCATTTAACTTGTGAAATTTGCAATGGGCCTACGGGCCCACACGAGAAGGAAAGTTAGACCACACACAAGCCCAAGTTAGATTCCAACCTAAAACCAATTGACAATAGGTGGAGTAGCCCACTAAGCTTATATGCTAGTCTTCTTTTCTCTCCTTTTCCAATATGAGACACTCACATGTGAGTATTATCAACACTCCCCCTTAAGTGCAACTGGGACTGAATATCCAGTTGTCATTTGAAATAAACACAGTGGTAACCGAACCGGGCCGCTAGGACTGGACATCTAAACGGACAATCGGGAAATTACTAATCCGGACCAAACTTGCTCTGATACCGTGTGAAATTAGGCCCTCACGGGAAGGAAAGTTAGACCACACAAAAGCCCAAGTGAGATTCCAACCTAAAACCAATTGGCAATAGGTGGAGTAGCCCACTAGGTTTATATGTTAGTCTTCTTTTTCCCTCTTTTTCTAATATGGGACACTCACATGTGAGTATTATCAACACATGTTCATCCCATGTTCTATATACTTTGATTTCTTTTGCCTCCTAACAATTATCAGCAAAATATATTGTTTCCTAGATGTAAACTAGATTTCTCTGTTGATTTGTAGTTCGAGCTTAACAAATTGCTTCACTTAATGCAATTGTTGTCTCAAGTTGCTATATGGTGATCTTTTGAGAAATGCCTGAAGTAAATATATGCAATTTATTGTCAGCTGACCCCATTTTCTTCTTTTTTGGTTTATCAAGCTTCTTTTTTAAATGATTTCTTCATGAAGTAGGTTAAGGTTTTCAAATGTGTCCATAGTAAGCTATGCCTTTGTGGTGAATCACAAAAGTAAGAAGTACAAGAACTGCTAAAGGAATCCTTTCGCTCAGCTTGCAAAGGTTCTTATTTCTATGCATCATATCCTTTGTAGAACCTTGCAATCATGTTTTGGTTGAAAGCAAACATATTTGTTAAGTGATGATTTATGCATGCTAAAATTACTGTGTGGACATGATTTAATCCATTTGTTTTGGTGTGTTTTAATCTCTTACTACTTCCATTTCAATTTTGCTAGGTGGATTATCTTACTCAAGAAAATGTGATCTTTCATCTTGTAAATATTTAAATTGTTGTGTTACTTCTTAGGGTACAACTAGGGCTTTGCATGAGTACCAATTCCTTCCTCAGCAGCCAACTGTTAGAGGGGATGCTTATGAAAGAGTTGTCCCATCCTACCAGTATGGGTCATGTGTTGAGACTCAAAACATCAAAACTGTACCATTAGGTACTGCTAGTCCATTTGTCCGTTTAAATGAGCATGTGCCACCTGGATTATGTTTACAAAGTCAAGTTCCTACTTTAAATCTTATGGCCCAAGACGGGAGGCCGGGTCATCTCTTGCACAAAACTGTTGGTGATTATGAAAATGTACTACCAAAAAACCAATTCACAAATGTTGCTGCAGACGCTAAGTTTGGTGCTCACCCTATTATCGACAACCCTTTTACTCCAACTGACAAGAAAGTCACCTATGATGAGGATGTTCTGCATATCGAGAGGAAGCGGAAGGTATTTATGGTTCATCTCATCCTTTTAAGTTTATTGATACAAAGTTTTATGTTTGTTCAATTCTCTGCAGGGTGAGGAGGCAAGAATAGCACGTGAAGTTGAGGCCCATGAGAAAAGGATTCGGAAGGAGCTTGAAAAGCAAGATACCTTGAGGCGAAAGGTTTGGTCTTACCAATCAAACTGCTTCTGCAATCCTGTTAGGTTTATAGTGATAGTGGTGCTGGCTTTACCCTTTGTATTGTGTCTTCAGAGAGAAGAACAAATAAGGAAAGAAATGGAGAGACATGACCGTGAGAGGCGGAAGGAAGAAGAAAGATTTTTGCGTGAAAAGCAACGGGAAGTGGAAAGATATCAACGAGAGAAAAGGCGTGAATTGGAGCGAAGGGAAAAGTTCTTGCAGAAGGAATCTATAAGAGTAGGTTCGGCAATCCTAATGCTTAACTGTCATGTTTTTACACGTGAGCTCTTAGTCGGTCGATTCAGCCTGGTTGAATAGTTTTTTGTTGACATATTGAACTTTCATATTTAATGAATCAAATCGGGGTGCCTCCTTATTGTATTAAAAAAAATAAAATTTAGTTATATTTGTAAATTGTAATGTGTGTGCTCTGTACTTGGTTGTAATCCCACTGGGTTATGTGGGGTGGTGTTAGAGTTTGTACAAGCTGTATTATTGGTCCTTATTCATTAGTTTAAATGTTTTGGTTTAATGATTTGTTGATTTGGTAAGTGATAAAATTTTATTAATTAATCAGGCTGAGAAGTTGAAACAAAAAGAAGAACAACGTAGAGAAAAAGAGGCAGCGAGACAAAAAGCTGCTAATGAGAGAGCTATTGCACGGAAAATTGCAAAAGAATCCACGGAGCTTGTTGAGGATGAACGATTGGAACTCATGGAATTAGCTACCTTGAGCAACGGATTGCCTTCAGTTCTTTCTCTTGACTTTGAAACTTTACAGAATCTTGATTTATATCGAGGTTAATTATGTCTAACCTATTTTTTGTTTTCTGAGTACTTTGTTAATTTTAAATGACTTGTTTGTGAGAGCTATATTTTAGAAAATTTTTTCTAGGTGTCATATTTTAGAAATATGTTTTCTCCATGATCTTCAATGCTTGAATTTACTGCATTTGTATGAAGGTGTAATATAAATATACATGTTGAAAAAGAAAAATTATTTGAAGACTGTTATCTTATAAGAACCAGTTTTGTCATGGTATATATGATACACTACTTGAGTAAAAAATCATCGGTCTTAACAGTCATCATGTGGATGGACATGATTGTGATTTTTGGTGGATTTTTAGAATTAGTCCATACATTACTGATCTTGTGTAAATTTGAATGGCGATTTAACCTTTTAATTTTTATGTCTTTTTGTTTTACAGATAAGCTGAGTATGTTCCCTCCCAAATCTGTGCTGTTAAGGAGGCCTTTATTAATTCAACCTTGGTGTGACTCAGAGGAAAATGTGGCAAATCTTCTAATGGTTAGTTGAAAGAGTTCTATAGGATTTTCATTTGATATGCTTTCCTATATTGGACAAAAGATATAATTACTCTATCCTACTTATTCTTTGTACCATCAAAATGGACTCTAATAACAACTTTTTACTGAAAATGGGAAAACAAACTTGTATTTTTGTTTCGGTTTCCATATTGACTTCCTCTAATAATTCATATGTTTTCTGTAATAACTTATGATCATTTACTTCTATTTTTTGTCAAGAATACTATCCATATGGATATATACAAGTTTCAATTACAAGGTCACCTGTTGTGGTTGATTGATAATTCTTATTCAATTCAGTAAAAAATTAATTATTTAACAATTATCTTGGAAATCTAACACTTATCGATCTTAATGAGGTTGATTGGTAATTCGCAATAACATGGGAGATCCTAGAACTAAGTTGAGACTGGTAATTTATTCCTTAAATTTGCACGAAAATGAGTTCGATTGATAATTGTCTATAACATAAGAAGACTTTAGAGCTAATATGTGATGTTTTGATAGTATTTGTAAGCCATTATCAGGAGTTTGATTAGTGCACGGTAAGGTAACATATGATGGTCTATTGCCAAAGCTTGATTTACAGCCCTTGGGTTGCAATCTATGCTGATCCAGAGTTAAAATCTGTTAATCGATTATTGAGCCCAAAAACTTGAGGTGTTTCATGAGGTCTGGGAAATGATTCAAATACCATTTTAATATGCCCCAACATGAAATGGACAAATACAACAATCACAAATTCACTATAAATGAGGGAATTGCTACTTGAACATGACACTTCTGATGATACAAAGCTCCAGTGTTGTATCAAATAACCATTTAACTTAAATGCTGAAGTCATCGGGTGAGGTCTAAATCGTTCAAATATCATTATAACAAATTCCCTGGTACCTGCCTATACTTTCAGCTTTTGTTGTATGTAGATGACCCCAGGTCCCCAACTAATATTTTTGTTGGTCGGTATGTTCTATCACCTGTTTAACACACACACATGTGCTCTTACATATGAATTGCAGTTGATAAATGGACATCTTCTTTCATGTGTTTGATGTGAACTGTGAACCTACAGGTTTGGAGGTTCTTGATGACATTTGCAGATGTTCTTGGGATATGGCCATTCACATTGGATGAGTTTGTTCAAGCTTTTCATGATTATGTAAATTCATTGATTTTCTTCTGAAATTATATAGGAGCTAGGTTGACTCCTACCGGTGTCTGAATACTTCTTTACTTTCAGGATACAAGGCTGCTAGGTGAACTTCATATTGCTCTTTTAAGGTCCATCATTAAAGATATTGAAGATGTAGCGAGAACACCTGCCTCCGGATTGGGAACAAACCAGAACACTGCTGTTAATCCTGGAGGCGGACATCCGCATATTGTTGCAGGGGTAATTCCCAAATTATTGGTTTTCACTAAGGCAACTTCATAGTCTCTCATTACTGATTCATTTTCATTCAGGCATATGCATGGGGTTTTGATATTCGTAATTGGCAGCAGCACTTGAATCCATTAACATGGCTAGAAATACTGCGGCAATTTGCTTTATCTGCAGGATTGGGCCCACAATTGAAGAAGAGGAATATTGAGCAGGCGCATCATGATAATGAGGTTGTCCTTTCTGTGTGTGGTTTTTCATGTTTCAAGCATGGAATGCCTTATTTTGTTTCCGTTGTTAAATACAATTGATTATGATCTATAGAAATATTTTATTAAGGAAAGTAGTTGGTGTCTAAAAATCAGTGATAATTTCATGCTCTGAGAGTGATTACTTCCACTTATTTTTGTGTAAATTAGTATATTATTATTGACAAAGCATACCTATTTCAGATTATTTACACTATTTCTCTACACTGTATTGCATCTAGAATTTTTGTTTAGTGGGGGCTAAGTATTTAGTAAATGGAAAAAATTATCTTTTCAATGTGATCAAACTAAAATTAGTACACAGATTAGTGAGAAAAGAATGTCTTTTATGCTTTGATGGGAAAAAATTAGAGCTACTACAGGATTAGGAGGGAAAAATATAATGTTTAATCCTTCGTATGCAATAAACAGGCATGTCCATGTTGCAGGCTACCTTAGTGAGATGCATTTCCAAAAATCCTGGAGTGAGTATGACCTCTTTCTCATGACCTCTAGCTTTTGAATATTTTGACTAACCTTGTCAAACAACATAACGCAAAAGATGCTATGCACCACAGTCCTGTCCTCTTTTTCTTTTATGACGTACCTTTTATATGCCAAATCACGATGCAATTGGTATGCTCAAGGGTATTGGGGTAGATGCATTGGTTATATTATTATTTTCATTTTTTTAAACATGTTCATTTAATCAAATACATTGTTGGATATTAGACTTATTTTATACACGTAGCAAAAATTATGTCAACTTGATTTTTATGTGTTATTAATATAGACCTTTATTTTTGTTTATTTATTATTTATTAATTATTTTTCCCTCTTCATGTGAGTCATTTGGAAACAGCTTCTGTACTAGTGAGAGGTAAGGTTGCGTATTACTGGAGCTCCCCAGACCTCGCATGTTAGCAGGATTTCTGTTGGATGTTGTTGTTGCTGTTATTAATATAGACCTTATCTTAATGTATTAAATATTTTATATTTTTTTAATTAGACTAGATGAATATGATCAGTTCATGTGTGGCTTATCAAACTAATTAAGTTCTTGACATGTTATTACCGCCTTTATGATTGGGAGGCGTTAGAATCAGGGGTAGGAAAAGATCCAGTTGAGGTAAAAACAGAGGAACTAATATAGAGATCAAGGGCAACCAAGGAAGAATAAGAGGGAAATAGAGGGATTAGAAGAATCATAAGAACAACACTCAAGAATATCAAGGAAATATAATGGTAGATTAGGGAGCAGAAACTAGAGAAGGGGAAAGTAAAGATGGGCAGCAGAATTTCAGAGGAAGACTTATGAGAATGGTGGAGAAGAAACATAAAGTAGGTTTGGAAGAGCAAGTGAATACCTGAATTTCAATAATGAATGAATTATTCCGAAAACTTTCTATAACAATAATGAAGGCATCTATAAAGACGGATCTTTATAGAGATAATATTTACTACGACCTTAAAACTGTAAGTTCTAATTAGATTTTAACTAAAAGAAACTAAGCATACTTTCAAGTCATATTTAGTTGGAATTCTAATTGAATGGTCTAACATCATCCTTCATGATGGTGGTTTTGGGATTTGTTAATATTTTTTCTTAGGACATGTATAACAAAACTTTTTCGAAGCTAGAAGAGTCTTATGTTGCTGGTTTGTAGATTGATGAAGTTAAGATGTCAACTTACAAATCATCTTTATTGAGATTCAAGAAGTCCATTAGTTTGAGCATTTCTCAACAGAACTTTTCCCGAATTAGAAGAGTCTTTCTCCGCTAAGTAGGTTGTTAGGTGTCTATCTTTTTTTGCTTTGTTGACTAGGCAAGGTGTCCTTCAAATAGAAAATTGTAACTACTACTAGTAATTGGTTGCTTATTTGGAACATACTTGAACTTAACACCCGCATTTTGTGAAAGGAGGCTCGAGTATGAATTTCTTTTGGACCTCATCTAACAGCTTAAGCTTTTGGATTTGATCATTTTGAAAATGACCAAGCTAAGATTACTATGATTACTCATGCATCAAATATGCTATAAGCCTAAGTGTGTATATTGTGTTTAATAGAGCAGAACTATTTGTATTTGTCAATTTGGTTGGCTATCTTCTTTTGAGTGACAGATCAGAAGGCACCCCATTGTATCTTACAAATGCAGTTTGATTGAAATAATTTTTGATGATTGACGTCAATAGAAGTGCCTGTTGGGTCTTCCATTGAAAGATTGGAGTAAAAAATTATTGGACAGAAATTTGGAGCTAATTTGACTGATTTATGTCATTTGGAAAGCCGTTATGATTATTAATCTCCTCTCTGTTTTCATACTGTTATCCAAGAACCACAAATTAGTATAGGTAGTATAATCTTTTACCATATAAGATATGCACAGACATTTATGAGGTTACTTTTTCATAAATTTGCATTGATGTTGCAATCAATTTGATGGTCTTTTTGTACATTGGTCTGTTAAAAATTCAGGGTAATGATGGTGAAGATGTGATTAATAATTTACGCAATGGAGCTGCAGTTGAAAACGCTGTTGCTAAAATGCAAGAAAGAGGATTTTCTAATACACGCAGATCTAGGCATCGTTTGACTCCTGGAACTGTTAAGTTTGCAGCATTTCATGTTCTCTCTCTTGAGGGAAGCAATGGTCTGACAATACTGGAGGTTGTGGACAAGATTCAGAGATCTGGACTGAGGGATCTTACAACAAGCAAGACACCGGAAGCTTCAGTTGCTGCTGCGTTGTCTAGGGATACAAAACTTTTTGAGAGAACAGCGCCGTCAACATATTGTGTACGTCCTGCCTATAGGAAGGACCCTACTGATGCTGATGCAATTCTTGCTGCTGCCAGAGAAAGAATCAGAGTATTTAGTGGTTTTGCAGATGGAGAAGACGCTGAAGATGCTGAAAGAGATGAAGATTCTGAAAGTGATGGGCCAGACGACCCTGAAATTGATGACTTGGTTACTGAATTAAAACCCAAGGAAGAGGCTTATCTGGAGGGGAATGAATTTAATTCTGAAACTGCCTTCAGAAACCGAAAACAGATTAATGAGGTTTTAAGAACTCCCGATGGTGTTGATGATAATGAAGAAGTGCATGCTGAAGGCTTAAATGATGCTAAGGATGTTGATACTTCTAGTGATCAATCTGAAGGGGTTGCTGAAGTCTGCACTAATCTTGATCAAGGGGATAATGTTGATGAAAGTAATCTTGGGGAACCTTGGGTTCAGGTACTTATTGAAGCAAATTATTCTGATCTGAGTGTTGAAGAGCGCCTTAATGCTCTTGTGGCGTTGATAGGTGTGGCAATTGAAGGTAATTCCATACGCATTGTCCTTGAGGTATGACCTTTTCTCTATTAGTGCAAGTTTAGAGTCATGTTTTTTGCTTCTTGGCCTACTGACATGAAAATTTTCAGGAACGATTAGAAGCTGCAAATGCTCTTAAAAAGCAAATGTGGGCAGAGGCACAGCTTGATAAACGTCGAATGAAGGAGGAATACATTGTAAAAATGCATTATCCACCATTTGTGGGGAACAAGAGAGAGCCTAATCTTACAATGTCCACTTCAGAGTGTAAGGAAAGCTCATGCATTAATGACGAAGAGAAATCTAGTGAGTTGCCACTTAATATAGTTCAGCAAGAACAGTTAAGTGTCTTGCAGGGTATCAACAATCATCTCAATAATATGCCTTCTGAGAGGAATGTGGAAATTCAAGATTCCTCTGCTTGTCCAGATAATCTCTCCAACCAACAATTAGGACAGGTGGCTGAAAGGTCACGCTCTCAACTGAAATCCTTCATTGCTCAAAAAGCAGAAGAGATGTATGCCTATAGATCATTGCCTCTTGGCCTGGATCGCAGGCGTAATCGGTACTGGCAGTTTACCACGTCTTCTTCTCACAACGATCCTGGATGTGGCAGGATATTTGTTGAGTTACATGATGGTCGTTGGAGGCTTGTTGAAACAGAAGAGGTTTTTTTTTAAAATATGATTAATACATATTTTCTTTTGTTACATAACTGCTTGCCTTTGAATGTGTTTTGATAGTATATGATCTTAATCAAGGTTTATGCTTCCGATATGTTGTGTAGCTGGCAAATCCTCTAGTTGGCACAACATTTGTAATGGAAGAAAAAGCGAGAATCATTTGCTATCTGCAAATTCTCTTTCTTTTCACTTTTCTAGGGAGATTTGTTTGTTAATTGGTATATGAGTAGGTCAAATGAATCATTTACACTCTTTATTTTGTGTCTGTTTCTTGGAATGCCTAATATTTGTATCCATCTTGTTGGCTATATGGTGCTTGGTTTTGATTGTTTGTTCAACATTTGCATTCAGGGTTTTGATTCTCTGCTGGCATCTTTGGATATACGAGGTATTAGGGAATCCTATTTGCATATGATGTTACAGAAGATTGAGGTTCCTTTTAAAAAGGTTGTCAGGAGGAACACACAACAAACTTACATGGAGAAGCAAAGTGGAGACCCGTTGCAAGCAGAAGCAGTTGGAATTACTTCTGATTCTGATATCAGTGCTAATATTGACATCCCAAGCAACTCGAAAAGTGTTGCAGATTTGGATATGAATGCGCCATCGACATCTTTCAGAATTGAGATAGGAAGGACTGAGGCTGAGAAAAATCATATCTTCAAGAGGTATCAAGATTTTGAGAAGTGGATGTGGAATGAATGTGCTAATCATTTGGCTTTACGTTCCATGAAGTGCGGGAATAAAAGATGTGAACAGATCCTAAGTGTTTGTGATTACTGTCATGATATTGTTTTTTACGAGGACAAACAATGTCCTTGCCATAAGACATATGAAGCATCTGGAAGCAACTTGAACTTTTGTAATCATGAAGATAAACATATCATGGACAAGGATAGCTCTTTGTTTGCTTCAGCCTCCCCACTCGGAATCAGATTACTGAAATTGCTGTTAGCCTTAATCGAGGTAAGTGACGATTTTAGACAGCTAAAAACATTGAGTTGTAAATTATAGCTTGATGATTTTAATGATCTGTTCTTTGCTTCCATCCTCCTTGTTTTGAAGCAGTTTGTTGTTACATTTTCTGTGTGCTTGCAGGTGTCAATTCCATCAGAAGCTCTTTTACCTGTTTGGACCAATGACTATAGAAAATCATGGGGTTTAAAGCTGTGGTCCTCAGCATCAGCTAAAGACCTTCTTCAGGTTTATGTTGGCTTTATGGTTGTGTTTCCTTTTAATATTTTTGTGACATAATACATATATAAACAATGTTCTATCACTATAATGATGAGTCAGCAAAGCATAAACAAAGGTGCAAGGCCTCCACAATGCTCCTGGGAATTATGGCAGGCTTGAGAAGCAGACAAGTTCTTAATTAGAAACTTTCTCTTGGTTTGCTGTTACTTTTCAGAAAGTTTGTCTTCTTAATTAGATTGGAAAAGTAGTTGATTTTTCACATAATCTTAGGTATATTAATATTATATATCTTATCCTAGCTAAAGCAGTCCTCTAGACGTCCAAATATGGTCTAGTGAAGTTTTTTTTGGCACTATGACTAGAAATCATTTATCAAACATCAGCATCAGGTATTTGACTTTATAATAATAACCGCAAACCAGCACTTTCTGTGGTTATTTAAAAACTATTTTATTTTTATATTTACTTATTTATTCTATCTATCAAATGCACTTCTATGTTTAAATTAAATATTAGATGACAAATAAAATATAAAGATACACTCTTTTTATTTCTATTTATAACAAAAACATAATTACATTAGCTAAACTAAAAATGAAGCTGAAAAATCGTAGCTACTTCTATAACTTCTATAATCATAATATTATAAATAAGAAACTAATAGAAGGTATTTCTTCTTATGTTTCTTTCATCACTTTTGTAATATAAAACAATATAAGACTATAAATCTATTTCTAGAAAAAAGTGATCCTCCCATCTTTTTAATTGGTCTTTTTTTTTTGTTAATCTTTTGTATCTTAAAAGGTTAATGTAGTTATAATTAAGAGGATGATGTGATTTGAGAGAATTCATTAAGTAACATAAATAAAGTATTTTATTTGAATTTTCATCTATTATCCCACATGGTATTTAATTGAGTTAAGTCTTTTTATACATGGTAAGATTGCTATAGTGAAAATTTTATTATAATTAATTTCATATTTAAGAGTTAGTGTAATGTTAAAAGATTACAAAACCAAAAAAGAGTCTTATTTAATAATTAATTAATAAATAGTTAATTCTTACTAATTAATATTTAATATTTTTATATAACCACTGACTGAATAATAAGTCAATTAATTAAATTAATGATTTGAATGTTAAAAAAAAGTTGGAAGAGATGAATTCTTAATGTTAGTTAAAAATATTAATTCAATAAGTTTTTTAAATTCAATCGAATTTCGGAATTTATGTAACATAAGTCACAATCCTAGTTGTTATACAATGTTAAAAGTTTGTCTTATGTGGAAAATAAGAGAATATCTTTCTCTTTGTATTATCTTTAATATATATACATAGATTCTGACTGTTTTTCCAAGAATTTAGGTGTAACCATATCCGTTGCATTTAGAACCTACTCAGAAGGATCCTAAAATACTTTGGGGCTTTTGCTCTGTGATGTCTTATTAGTATCTTCGATACCTTCTTGTTTGATTCTTGTGTATGTGCATATGCAATACTGGCTTTCGTTACAGTTTCCATTTTGAATCTTCTATTGGAGACGCTGCTGAAGTTTGTAATTTATTCTTAGATTCTTACACTGTTGGAGGTTGCAATAAAGAGAGATTACTTGTCTCCAATTTTTGAAACAACAAGTGAGCTTCTTGGTTCAACTTTCTCACCTGGATCTGAAGGTAATGATTCTTCCAGTATAGAAAGAATTCCTGTGCTGCCATGGTTACCACAGACAACTGCAGCTGTCGCCTTGAGAGTTCTGCAATTGGATTCATCCATATCCTGCATGGTACATGAGAAAGTGGCGATTCAAAAGGACAGGAGCAATGGCATTGTTATTGTGAGTAATTTCTTTGAAATTTTGAATGATATGGTTTAAATTTTATGTTTTCTGCAGGAGACAGGACTTCTTATGGGGTTCTTTTGTAAGTTTTTGTCTGTTATTTCATCCTTGGAAAGCAATATTGTTGCAATATGCCTCAGTGGAGAAGGCACATACTATTGAAGCTATGAAGTGTTTCTTGAAAAAAGACAGTAAACGATCTCAAAAGGCAGTAAAATACATGAAATGATTACAGATGTAAAATGTATCTTTGTATGCCAACCATTATATGTCCTCTTTAAAGCTGCAAAACTATTTGTTACATGATAAAACTAGGAATTTAATGGAAATTGAATTGGTGAGATCATCGAATTTTTTGGCAGGTGTGCATAAGACTTAATTTGAGCCAAGTATTTTAGCCAAGTATTCTCTCGCTCCTTTCCTTATGTTCCCACCAAGTTTGGACCTTAATAGAGGAGAGGTATTTCTACCACATTATAAGTTAGGCCAAGCCCTAGTAGTATGTCATCACTTAACTGCATATGTATGCATAAGAAACACTTTGTTGAAACGTCCGTGTTTCTTGGCTTTAAAACTAACCTGACAGGGTATTCCAGTGAATTATATCCTTCTTTTGGAATTTGTAGAGTAGTCAACGTGGGTCCTGATTATGAGTGGATGGGAAGGGGTTCTGAAAGATTACCATGTCGTGTATCTCAATTTACACCTCCACCAATCAAAGGAAGAAGTGGTAACAAAGAACAATGGGTTCCTTTACTTTCAATTTTATTTGAAAGACTTTCTTCTGTTTTCACCCCGAACTTTCAAACCTCCATTGATTTTGGAAATGTTTGATAGGTTACTGGGAATAATTCACATTCGGTAACCATACCTATGATGTGTCAAAGTTCTTAATTTATACGTCACAGCTGGCCAAAATGTAACTCTATCCTCCAGTTATTGGCATCACCTCTTTTCTTCCATGTATAGAGTTAAACAATGGATCACTGACTTGTATTGTATGACTTATATCTACTTCCTATCATGTTCTACATTTGTGTACTGAGTGAAACATTTTAGGATCGCGGCATGTATTGTATATGACTCATATTTACTATCGTCTTCTACATGTCATGTTATACTTCCTTTCCCTATCCTCCCAAACATAAGGGCCACTATGAACACAATTTTATTTTTTAGTCACGTACTAATTGGTTGAGGAATATTTCTGAATTGGATTTTTTTTCCTGTCTTTTAGAAGCTTTCAACCAAGCAGACTGTTGCCAACAGCATGCAGGATGATAAAACCGCTGAAACTTCTCGTCAAGGTGGATTTTCAGAACAGAGTTGGATTGGTTTTGGGGGGTTGTACCACGGACGAGGGAAGCAGGGTAGGAGGCACACCTTTACAAATGCTGGAAGACTTCAAAAGGGGGCCATTGGTTCCAGATATGAATCTAGCAAAAGAACTAGCAACAAGAAAAGTGGTATGTTAAGGCAAGAACTGGTATGGAAGTTACAACCGCGTGCAAGAGGGCGTAAGTGTGGACGTCGAAGTACTAGAAGTCGGAAAAAATCAGTTAAGAAAACAATTGATATAGCTTCCAAAGGAGACATTTCTAAACAAGTTACCAATGAAAATTCACCAAAAGGCTTGATTGGGGATGAGTGGAATGCTAAAGAAAGAAGGCATCAGGTGGAGGACACTGAAAATGCTGGCAGCTCAGAAGGGTCTGATTATAACAACAACCATACACCTAGAAATGAATATGATCTCGCAGTTCATGAATATGGTGGCTTCGGTGGTGGTTTGATGGATGGAAGTTGCACTAATATTGATGTCAATGAGGAAAATGAAAATGGGAATTACCTAGATGAAGATGATGGTGACCAAGGTGATATTGATGTTGGGGAATATATAAATGGGGATATGGATGAAGGTAGAGTCAGGGAAGCCAGTGGAGAACGAAATGAAGATCCAGATGAAGGAACTGGATCAACTTCGTCAGATTTCAGCGAGTGGGGGAATTAGAGCCAACTTTAGACGATTTTCAATGAAGAATAGGCATAGAGGATCATGACTTGTTCTGTTAGATTATATTCTTTAATGTTCAGGGTCCTGATTGATAATTAAGTTTAATACACTTGACCAGTTATAGTTGCGCATAGTAAGTGTATATAGGAATAGCAGCTGCAATGTATCAAATTCTAGAATTGTTTAGTGATTCGATAACTAATATTTCTACTTAGCCAATTCACTTGGCATTCTAGATCAGAAGTTGATTTGCATATTCCTTACAATTTTGTATGAAATGTTCACGTTACTCAGGCATCGCAACTAAGAAAATTCTGATTGGCTCTGCTATTAGTTAACTGTAATAGTTGCCTACGCTCTTCCAAGCATTCATTCGTAGCTGTTATCATACACTACACCGGAGCATGGAGGAACTTGAAATTTTAAGCCTACGTAACTTGTTGAGCCTCTTAAGGTAGCTATACTCGGACTACCATGAAAGGAATAACAAGCAGCCAACAGCACCTTTACGAAGCAGATTGTACCGAAGACCCCATACCATCAATCCACGGCCTATGTATGTTGGGCTTAAGTCGTCTACTCTTTGTTTTCTTGTGATACTTTAGTGGTACTGCTTTCAATCTCTTGTTCTTTGTACTTACTCTCTAATAGCCATACAATCGTCGACATAATCTCGATCGACTATTACCATAAGCGATTATATTATTGTTCTAACTGTATTACTAATAGGACTGATCAGTTAAAAAA
>JAOQMR010069267.1:0-16285 GCA_027563865.1 Erythroxylum pelleterianum | reverse complement strand
TTTTGAAGGAGGTTTATCAATTTAAATCCTGCATAATTTAACTTATTAATCAAGTATGTTTTTCTGTTCCCCATATGTAATACCTGCACCACAGAAGGACAATTTTTCTCATCTTAGGCACAACCATGAATATAGGACCTTTTTGTTTCTGGTCGTGGCATGGCTTCATGTCAGATTCATTTTGCATTTAATATTGGTTGACAATTGCCTATGTCTGTGTTTTTCTTTGTCTTCAGGTCATCGGTTATTATGCCAAGAAAGGTATTATTGCGCAACTTCACGCAGAGAAAGCCCCGGAAGACGTCACTGCCGAGGTTCAGACGGTCCTCTCTTAATGAGAATGGCCAATTGTTTTTGTATTTCCAGATTTAATCTGCTAAGCTGACAGATCGGCTAGTCAGTATCTATTAATCTCCACTGAGAGAGTGAATGCTAGAGAGTGTCGTTTTTTACAGAACATTTTCTATTACGTGCACGGCGAAAGTGTAACGTCAAATAATTGGAGCAGCATTGCTCACATTTTTTGTTTCTTGGAAGAACACTCAAAAACTTTTGGTTTCTGCAAAATTGTTGGAGATACAGTGGTTGCAGCTGCCAATCAAATGGATGAAGAGGCAAATAAGAATCATGAATTCCTTTCCTTTGATTATGGTTGGTCATACTTTCATGATCTGTTGAGATCGGAGATTTTACATCCTATTTAGCTTCTGGAGTAGCCATGACAATTATGTAAAACGCTGTCAACAGGTATCTAAGGGACGAGAGGATCAGATCTTCTGTTCTAATTAATTAGTTTCAATCCTGTTCTATTAAGCAGAATTGGGTTGGAACATCTTAAGTGCAACAAGGTGTTCCAGCCCGAGAATGAGAGCTGTTGCGACATTCCCTTCAAACATAATTCCTGTCTACTTAGTGCAACGACTTATGGGGTGAGGTGCACACAACTCGAACGTTTTTTCGTGAAAATCAACGTTAAGACGGCGTTGTCAGTGGATCAACCATGTACGACCTTTGTATCACCAACTTTGTTCTTGGTCTCATAATGTTAACTGATCGGAAAAATCAGAAACATGAGCTTACGATAAAAACTTTGGGGGTATTCAGGCCTTTTTAGGTGATCGTTTTGACCCCAGCAGGACCTAAACCCTGGTATTTCGGGCTGCCCTGGAGTTAGTTCCTTCCTGATCTCTTCAAGTCATTATAAATGGTTTCTCACATGTGGTCTGACCCGGAGTTGCACATGACTGTTTAAACTAATCAACACGTGAACGGTACAAGGATTAGTGGAGCTTGTCAATGTCATCAAGCGATCCACCTGTTAGACTCTGTTTTGATTTCTGTTAATTTCAAGCAATAGTACACTTGCAATTCAACATAGAAATAATCGAACACCTACCAACTCTCCCCCACCAATGACAGTGCACACTTGAAAAGGATGCACCTGCAAACTTTTCTTTACAGTTTACATGGATAAATTATTTCCAATTTCATGTATTTTTAATCTTTACTAGCTTGCCAAGATTGAGATGAGTTATACTACTTAAATTAATCTAGATAAGCTAGTTCCATCAGCAAGTTGTGTCGCTGCTTCATCTCGGAAAAAACGTATCTTTTATGGCCAACGCTTGGTCTGTGAGAGGTAAGAATAAGATACTTTTCGGGGACTCCCATGTCCTTTACATATGTTTTTGCTGAATTGTTTGCAGCATCAATCAATTTTGTTGGTGTCCTTATAAAGAAATACCAAACGCCGTACTAGTTTTGCTCGGGGAACTTTCTTTCCCTTCATTGCTTTTGATCCTTATTCCTTTTCTCGTTACGTACTGTGTAGACTGCTGTGTTGATTCCAAAGAGAAACAATGCCGGCAGGTGTGAACTGACGAGACAAAAAGAGGGGTTTGGGAGTCATACTCGAAATCTCCACTTGCAAAATCGATGGCTTTCTTCTGCTATTCAAGTCTTGCCATGTTCTGTATTTGGTGTTAGACAAGTACGAAAACACTGATTCATAGTTTTGATTGTAAGAAGAAAAGGTATCCAAGTTTTTGACTTTAGGGAGAGTGAGTGGAAGGGAAAAGTAGTGGGGGCAAAATGAAGTTGATTCCAAGAGAAGTGGATAAACTAGCACTCCACAACGCTGGATATCTTGCTCAGAAGCGCCTTGCTCGTGGGCTAACGCTTAATTACACTGAAGCCGTAGCTCTAATAGCTACTCAGGTTCGTCTCAAGTCTACTTATTCTTTACTTCCCGCCTTTTCCGTGACGCCCTTTGACTATAGGTTTCAGATTCATATCAAAGTTACGTATATGGTTGTTTAACTTGCACATTGTTTTCCTTCTCTGTATTATAAGAAAGTAACGCCTTCACTTGAATATGATAATTCTTTTTCTTCACTTTGTAGATTTTAGAGTTTGTTCGCGATGGTGATAAGAGCGTGGCTGAGTTGATGGACATTGGGAAACAATTATTGGGAAGGTATTATCTGAAATCTGAATCATGGGTTCTATCATTTCAATATGAAGTTAGACAAAGGTGCTGTTTCCTGGAATAGGTAACGGTTGTCGCTTTGCTAGTTGGAGATAGCGTTTATATATGTTATCACTGAACTTCAGGACTTCCTGTTGTTTGCTAACATTACCGCACCACATTATTAGAATCTTTAGTTGCTGCCATTTAGGGCGAGGTTGTGCTTTGTGATACTAAGGTTTATTTTCGATTCATTCCTTTCTGAAAAGTTTCTTCTAACTCTGTTCTTTTGCCAACAGGAGACAAGTTCTTGCAGCTGTTCCACATCTTCTGGACTTTGTACAGGTATAAGCTTCATCAAGTTTATAGTTTGGATTAGTTACCATCAATTAATTATCTGCAAAATATAATAGGCTAGTGGAGACCTTATGGTTTCTGAATCCGTTAGGTCAAAGCATATTGGAAAATTATAAATTGCTGGGTTTCTGAAAGCACTTGTCAAGCTTGTTTGATACTCTTTTATTCCAGATACTTCCGTTTTCCAGCTTTACTAAAGTCGTTAGTTGTAGGTTGAAGGGACATTTCCGGATGGGACTAAGTTAATTACAGTTCATGAGCCTATTGCATGTGAAAATGGAAATATGGAGCTAGCACTACATGGCTCTTTTCTTCCAGGTAAGGGTTGGAAATACATTCTTATGGGACATGTAGTGCTTCCTTTCTTTATTTTTGGACTTGGGAAGATGTTGAAAGTCTGAGTCAAAAACTGCAATCTTGAAATCTGTGGTCATCATTTCTCCATTTTTAGGCAGGATTCTTTTCTGCTTATATTTGCAAATACCTGTTAGATCTATGAAGATGTCCAAATATTATCTAGTATTGGTAATTCCCCAGCCCTCCTGTTCTTTCTTGTTACCCTTGTTTCTCACGTAATTACTTGCAAGCAATAAAAAACTGTTTGTAAGGCATAGTGGTTCTTTCAGGTATTGATTATATCTATTTAAGGAATGACCTGAATAATGTTGACACAAAAGATTCTGTTGAGACTAGGTTCCAGTAGGATCTAGAAGAATTTTAGCATGTGAGGGTATAGAGGGGAATCATGTGAGAGTTAGTTACACGACTAGAATAAAAGGGTGTGAGAGGGGGAGGTGAGGTATTCGGTTATGATATAGGATTGGGTATTGGGAGGTTGCTAGCCCTCTAAGCTAGCTATTGTGGAGGTTGCTAGCCCTCGAAGTCTAGCTAGATAATAATAATTCTGGATAGTGTTCACCACTATTTCCTTCTTGTTTCTGTTCCATTGCTATTGTGTGTGTTTGTTCTGTGCTGTGTGTGTTGGTTCTGTTCTGGATTTACTGCTGTTGTGTGTGTAGTTGTGTGATTGTTGAGGTGCAGATTTCGGTATTAGGAGCTGAATCAGTGTTAGAGATTTTGGTCTCTAACAGATTCCAAAGCTCTTATGCTCTAGAAATATAAGCAAAATTAGTAAATTACAGAATTATGAAAACCACCTGGAAAGGGATATTAATTTTTCAGCCTGAAAAGCTTGCCTGGATGCTATATATTTTAGACTTTAAAGTTTACTGCACAATGCATACTCTATTCTCATGTTTTGATGTGCGCATAGAATTATTGGTGAGCATCCTTCATTTAACATGTACTGAGTAATTAGTAATATTAACTTCTTCATTTAGTGTATGATGATAACATTGAACAAAAATAATACTTTGCAGTTCCTTCCCTTGACATGTTTCCTGAATTAGAAGATAATGAAATTCCTGGTGGGATAACTTATACCTGTGGTGATATTACACTTAATTCTGGAAGAAAAGCAGTAATCCTCAAAGTAGTTAGTATTGGAGACAGGCCAATTCAGGTGTGCAACCAAACTATCTGTTTCTTCCATTTATATCTATTTCCTTTATGGAAATAACAAGGTAATGGAATTCTACTGCTTCTATTCCAATTTCCAACTACTCTTTCAGGTCGGCAGCCACTATCATTTTATTGAAGTGAACCCTTCTTTAGTTTTTGATCGAATGAAGGCATATGGCATGCGCCTGAACATACCAGCAGGGACTGCTGTACGATTTGAGGTTGAAAATTCTACTATTTTTGATACATAAATTTCTACTTTAATCAGCTTCTACACTTTGAAGTTTTGCTCATTTATTTAATCAAAGTAAAAGTTTGCTTAATCTTTAGTCATTGTATTGGTGTCATGTAAGCTATTCCTTTTATTTGTTTGAAAATGTGGTTCAGGTTACTCGTTGATGCTTTATATTAAAAGTTGTATTACTTTAACAGCCAGGGGATTGTAAAAGTGTTGTACTTGTAAGCATTGGGGGTAAAAAGGTGATTAGAGGTGGAAACGGTATCGTTGATGGTCCTGTTGATTATAACAATAGCATAGCAGTACTGGAAGCAATTAACTCAAGAGGATTTGGAAATCGAGAAGAAGAAAATGCAAGGTTTACAATTTTGACTCGGCAGTTTCTTGCTTCTGTTCTTTCTTATATTTTGCACTATTAGCAAAATTTGTTGATCAAGCTTAGTTAGACAAACTGATCAGTGATTAACAAAAGCATTTTATCTATTGCAGTGAAGGTGTAGCCTGGGATGATTCTGCTTTTACAACAAAAATGTCTCGAGAAGCATATGGTAACATGTATGGCCCAACTACTGGTGACAAAATCAGGCTTGGAGATACCAACCTGTATGCTGAGATTGAAGGAGATTTTGCCGTTTATGGCGATGAATGTGTTTTTGGAGGTGGAAAAGTTATAAGAGATGGAATGGGCCAGTCATCGGGAAATCTACCAGATGCCTCTCTAGATACTATTATAACAAACGCTGTAGTAATAGATTATACTGGGGTTTACAAGGCAGATATTGGTATAAAAGGTGGTCTTATTATTGCCATTGGAAAAGCTGGAAATCCAGATGTCATGAATCAAGTGCATGTTGATATGACCATTGGGGTAAAAGATTATCAACTCTCAATCCAAATGAAATTTTGAAATGCAAACTTATTATGTCTTAATGGGATGTATTTACACTGCCCTTCTCTTCTTTTGTTTCTAACTGGGTTAACAAAGAGATTATGTTTACCATTTAGGTTAACACTGAGGTTATTGCGGGAGAAGGAATGATCTTGACTGCAGGGGCCATAGACTGTCATGTACACTTTATATGCCCTCAGTTGGTATATGAGGCAATATCAAGCGGTATGCTACTTTAGCTGAAATACATGAACATTCATATATACATTGCATGATGAAGCTTCGTTACTGACATCACCTGAGGCTTGGTGATATACATGAAATTTAAGTTCTGGTTGTGCAGTGGCGCAGAATAAAATGTTTGGCTTTGTGAAAAAAACTCTTACAATGTTCCTAGTCAAAATCTTGTTGATGCAAAAGAACTTAAAAGTATATAGAAGAAATAAAAGAGGAAAGATTAGTCAACCACAAGTCCTAATTTGGTGGGATGAGGATTGGGAATTGAGTTGACATCAAAGATAAGGCTGAAATTCATATTGCATTAGGATTTCTTATTAGATAGGAAGTAGTAGTATTATATTATTCTATTTTAGATATGTTATCCTAGTTGAATAGGGCTTATAGAATTTTTATTATAGTAGGATTTAAATTAGAAATCCTTTTCCTACTAGAATAAGGATTCTAAGAACACTATATATATGTACTTAGTCTTTCATTAAGGAGAAGCAATCTGGAATTATAGTATAACTTGAGAGTTTTCAATTAGAAGGTGTGATGCTCGAAGAGTGATTTTTAAACCCTAGGAGTGATTCCTAGTTTCCTACCTTCCATTCTTTGTGTTCTTTCCTAAAATTCCAGCAACCCTAACCCAAATTCCAGCCCTCTTAAACCTACATTGTAGCCATTTCAAACCTATATTCTAACCATATTAAACCCTAAAATCCTAAGCCTAAAATTCCAGCAATCAAACCTTAAATTCCCAGCTTTACAAAATCTAAAAATTCTACATTCCTAGCCAAAATTCAACCTTGAAACGTAATACTCCAATAGCATAATATCTTCCACACTTTCTAATTTTGTGCTTTTAACCACTAGTTCATAATTCCTCTATTTGTCCTACATCAGTTTGGTATCAGAGCATTGGTTCACAATGGTGACATGTAGCGGAAGGGCATATAGAGGACTATTTAGCGACCAGGAGCGAGATGAGATACTTCTACGAGTTATAGAAAGATTGGATCTTACTGATCCTCGATCACAAGGTGCTTAAAGAACTAGCCCAGAAAACAATACCAGAAAACAAACTACACTTGATGGTGAGGGAGGAGAAAGTGAAATCCAGGACGAAGAGGCTGACACTTGTCAACAACGAATGGGGTTAGGAGATCAACGCCTACGTAGAGATCTAAGACAAAGAAATCAACCAGCAGCACATGGAGAGCACATGCGAGTCATAAGAGGCCACGAAAGAGTTGATACACGGAACGAACTTGATGGCATTACTAAGAAAGTTTGTGTTGAAGCCCCTGATTTTGCAGGAAAGATGGACCCACGCCTATTCTTGGACTGAATAGCAACAATGGAAGATTTCTTTGACTGGTACCACATGTTAGAAGATCGAAAAGTTTGATTTGCAAAGATGAAGCTAGTTGGACAAGCTAAAATTTGGTGGAGATCAGTAGAGGATAAACTTTGAAAAATAGGCCAGCCACAAATTGTTGATTGGGAAGAGATGAGGTTGAAGTTATCAGAGAAATACTTACCATTTCATTATCAGGAAGATCTGCAAGATCAACTCACGACCCCTAAACAAGGGATTATGTCCGTAATTAAGTATACGGAAATATTTGATGAACTCTCTATTCGATGTGAAGGGATGGAGTCAGAACGACAACTTATATCTCACTACAAAAATGGCTTAAGGGCAGAAATTCGCAAGGAGTTGATAATGCAAAGGATTTATAGCCTTGACGATGCCTATCACGTGGCTTTAAAAGCGGAACAATACTTGGGACTATAAGCTAAAAAGTTTCAAAGTCTTGCCGGGGAGTTCAGCATGAAGAGAACTATGACAGGGCAAAACTTTAGACCAACACCTAATGCATCAAAATCTGCACCACCAAACAACTACAAAACTTCTCAAGGAGCTAAATTAAAGGTAAAGCCATAGTTGAGACTAGGACGAAAGGAGACAACAACGATAAGAAGTGCTTTCGATGCAGTGGAAGGGGCCACTTTGCTTATGAATGTCCTACTGAAGATTTGCATATGACGGGAGAAGAAGAAGAGGAAGAATTTGATGACTTCGTGGGGAAGAAGAAGAGGAAGAATTTGATGACTTCGTGTGTGAGAGCGAAGCTGGAGAGGAGTTGGAAGGAGACTTTAATGATGAACTAGATAGTCCTAAAAATCTTAATGTAGTGAGACGAATACTTATAACCCCCAAAGTAGAAGAACAAGAAGAATGGCTTCGTACTGCTATTTTCTTTACTCAGGTTAGATGCGGAGATAAAGTATGGAAGCTTATGATTGATGGAGGAAGCATTATGAACGTGGTATCGGGAACATGGTGAAGTGATTGAATTTAGTCATGGAGAAACATCCAAATCCCTACAAAGTTGCTTGGATAGATGATAGTACTATACTAGTTGCTCGAAGGTGTTTGGTGTCTTTCAAATTAGGAATATATGAGAACTCTGTTTGGTGTGATGTCATTGCTATGAAAATATCCCACATGTTACATGCTCGACCATGGCTTTATGATTGAGATGTGCAGCACTTCGGAAAAGCTAACACCTATCATTTTATATTCTATGGAAAGAAGATAGTTTTGAAGCCCATGAAGGTAGACAAGGTAGAAAAACATAACCAAGTGGATTCTTTGGCAAACTTTAAAGCTGAAACAACTAAACAAAAAGTTCAAACACTTAAAGAGCAAGCTGAAACACTTGAACTGGAGGTCGAAACACCTAAACAACAGGTTGAAACCCTTGAACAACAAATCAAAACACAAGGGCAACAGGCAGAAACAACAAGGCAACAGGTGGAAAGAATCAGACAACAAGCTAATATAATAGAACAGGGGGTTGAAAAGATTAACCAACAACTACTAAGAGTTTTGAAGCTTGATAGTTCAAAACTTGATGATATCATTAGCGTTGTTGATAAAGATTGTGTTGTAGTGGCCGATGAAGGAGATGTAGATTTGAATGAGGATTCAAAATTATTATAATATAGGAATATAGGAGAAGCTATGAGTGCACTTGCAAAGTCAGAATTCAACAATGACAAAAAATTAAAGGATCTGACTACAAGAAGCAATAATAGGTATGTTCTTGATGCCTATGTTATAGAGAAGTCATGTGGTTTAGTTATGAAACCATTTGCAAATAAATTGGACAAGACTTATGATATTGTCCACACTGCTAATCTATTCTTTAAAGAGGTTGTATGTCTCCATGGATTACCTTTAACCATCGTTTTTGATCGTGACGTGAAGTTTATGAGCTATTTTTGGAGAATGTTATGGAAAACATTGAATACTAAGCTTGAATTTTCAAGTTCTGTCCATCCACAAACCGATGGACAAACGAAGGTGGTGAATAGAAGCTTGGGAGACTTGTAAGATGTTTGGTTGGAGACAACGTGAAAAGTTTGGACCTAATTCTTCCTATGGCAGAATTTGAATACAACAGTTCTATTAATAGGTCGATTGGTAACATCCCTTTTGTGCTAATTTCAGGAGTTCAACCAAGGAAGCCAATTGATTTGGTTCCTTTACCACAAACAAGAGTTAGTATTGAAGCTGAGGGTTTTGCGAAGCACATGAGGGACATCTTTGATGAGATGCGATGAAAGATAACAACCAGTAACTTGTCTTATAAAGAACATGTTGATCAACATCGTCGATTGGTGGAATTCAACGAAGGGGATATGGTGATGATTAGGATTCGTCCAGAGCGTTTTCAGAAAGGAAAATATAAGAAGCTTCATTCATGGAATGATGTACCTTATAAGATCATCAAAAAGATAAGTGCTAATGCTTACGCTTTGGAATTACTAAGTGACATAAGAATAAGTCCTATTTTTAATGTTGCGGATTTAACTATTTATCATGGACAAGATGATGAGCAATCTCCTACTGCAGCTGTAAGAATTCCAATTATTCCCCATCTTAAAAAGGAGATAGAAGATGTTCTAGATGAACAAATTATAGCTACCAAAGATAGAGGATATCGACAATTTCTTGTCAAGTGGAAAGGAAGACCGATTTTTGACAACACTTGGATTTCAGAGTTTGAATTTAAAAAGTTGAATTCAGATTTATATGATTAGTATTTATCACATTCAACGTCGAAGACCACTTCCGAGAAGCTGGGGAGAATTGATGCAAAAGAACTTAAAGTATATAGAAGAAATAAAAGAGGAAAGATTAGTCAACCACAACTCCTAATTTGGTAGGATGAGGATTGGGAATTGAGTTGACATCAAAGATAAGGCTGAAATTCATATTGCATTAGGATTCCTTATTAGATAGGAAGTAGTAGTATTGTATTATTCTATTTTAGATATGTTATCCTAGTTGAATAGGACTTATAGAATTTCTGTTATAGTAGGATTTAAATTGGAAATCCTTTTCCTACTAGAATAAGGATTCTAAGAACACTATATATATGTACTTGGTCTTTCATTAAGGAAAAGCAATCTGGAATTTTTCTATAACTTGATAGTTTTCAATTAGAAGGTGTAATGCTTTCATCTAAGAGTGATTCTTAGGCTCTAGGAGTGATTGCTAGTTTCCTACCTTCCGTTCTTTGTGTTCTTTCCTAAAATTCCAGCAACCCTAACGCAAATTCCAGCCCTCTTAATCCTACATTCTAGCCATCTCAAACCTATATTCTAACCATATTAAACCCTAACATTCTAAGCCTAAAATTCGAGCAATCAAACCTTAAATTCCCAGCTTTACAAAATCTAAAAAATTCTGCATTCCTAGCCAAAATTCAACCTTGAAACCTAGTACTTCAGCAGCCTAATATCTTCTACACTTCCTAATTTTGTGCTTTTAACCACTAGTTCATAATTCCTCTATTTGTCCTACATCACTTGTTTTATGAAATTCTTGCATTGTTAGGTTCATAACTGTGAGAAGCTGTTGTCTTGCTGGCATCCTAGTTGTAGGTTATAATTTCACACGTGTTATGTACAATGTATTCCAAATGTGCTATTTCAGCTTTCTTAATTTTGATGGTAGGACTCAAGATTATACATGTTGTGCAAGTTTTACCTAGAAAAATATCCTTAAAGCAGTAGTATTATACTTTTTCTTTATTGCTAAAGTATTATACATTTTTGATGAATTTTGCACACGTTTTTTTTAATGATACTCGTGGACTTGATTACGGTGAATGTTGTCACATTTTTCTCTGGGACCTCAGCACAATCAAATTGTATTATACATCGTAAGGAAGATCAACTTTCGTTTTGAAAACTGAATGTTGTTACAGGTATCACCACACTCGTGGGAGGTGGAACAGGGCCAGCTGATGGAACACGTGCAACTACTTGTACTCCTGCTCCATCACAATTAAAACTAATGTTGCAATCTACAGATGACCTGCCTCTAAATTTTGGCTTCACTGGAAAAGTATGCTTCAATGACTACACTTAATTCTTTTCTTCCGTGCAATTTTCACTAGCTTGCATTTGACAGATAAGCCTCCCCAATAGTTCTTTGAGTAACTGCAACTGCTTTTCTGCTTTGTGCAATCTTATTGTTTACGTTATAGGGTAATGGAGCCAAACCTGAGGAACTACATGAAATAATCCAAGCTGGAGCAATGGGACTGAAGCTTCATGAGGATTGGGGAACTACTCCTGCTGCCATAGACAACTGCTTGGCTGTAGCAGATGCACATGGCATCCAGGTCACATTCGTATAGGCAAAATGTAAAACTATGACTTGTATGTTTCACTGATGTTTTATTTGTTTGATTTCATAGGTGAATATTCATACCGATACCTTGAATGAATCGGGATTTGTTGAGCATACAATTGCCGCTTTTAAAGGAAGAACTATTCATGCTTATCACAGGTAAAGGACTCATTTATAATTTTTTTATTTTATGAATCTTTAGTAGGTTCAAGTGGATAATCTTCTACATAATTTAGGCACAAACTTTTTCTGGGTGTAAGTTACAACTATCAAATATCTTTTAATTCATGGGACTTTTCTTGATGATGTCTCTCACGGGGAAAGATTCCTGGAGAGATGCAATAAGAACAGATCCAATTACCTTCCTACGCCACTTCTACTTGGTTGAGTATGACCTTTCTACTCTTACATGGAAACTTTGATGATATGACCAAGCTAGCTTCCTTTCATACAGTTCTCATTATTGCTGTGTTCTCTATTTTTTAAGATATTGCTGAAGGATAATAACCATGTGCATTTCTCTTGTTTGCTTATGCTGGTAATTCATGAGGCAGTGAAGGTGCTGGTGGCGGTCATGCTCCAGATATTATTAAAGTTTGTGGTGTGAAAAATGTCCTGCCATCATCAACAAATCCCACACGACCTTTTACTTCTAACACCATAGATGAACATCTTGATATGCTGGTATGAAAAGATACCAAAATTACTGGGAAAGATTATATTGTGAGGATAATTGATTTTCAATTTTTATTGGGCACATGCAGATGGTCTGCCATCACCTTGATAAAAACATTCCAGAAGATGTAGCTTTTGCTGAATCAAGGATAAGGGAAGAAACAATTGCTGCAGAAGACATATTGCATGATATGGGGGCAATTAGCATTATGTCCTCTGATTCACAAGCCATGGGTCGTATTGGAGAGGTTTTTTCACTCCCTTTTGCATAATTTCTTCTTCCATAGAACACTTTATTTATATGGTTGTTTTCTAGTCGTTTTTTTACTGCCACATGGTAATTAGTCAAGTATTTATATTCAATATGGTTGAAATGTATTGAGTTGAGCTAGGACTGTGATAAACGATGTTCGTACTGACATCTGTGCATGGAAAAAGCATACCCTCTTAGGCTCAATTGTGATACAGTCGTATCACCTCATAAATCAGTGGATATTTATATTCAACATCGAATTTAGTTGTCATTGATATGCCATGGAGCACTAGAATTGACAATTTTATTTGTTATGATGAGAATATCTGTTGAGAGGTGTGCACTTGGGATGACAGAAGTAAAGAAACCTGAAAGCTATCTTTTCTTATATTATTCAGCATCAAAAGAAGAGATTTCAGTTTTAGTGGAATTTCATGATCATGTGTCCTAACAATTAAAACAAGACTAATCCTAGCCCTGGTGGGAAACAGTTAAGAGGTCAGCATTTTCATAACTGAATTGCTGGAGGCATAATGTAAAGAGACATGGGCATTCCCTTTATTCTAGTCCTTCCATTAGATCAAATCAAAGTTATTATCAAACTGAATGCAAACTTTTCAGGACAAAGATGCATTAACTTGTTATATCGTTTTGCAATTGGTGCATTTGTGTTTGCTATGTGGATAGTTTTGGATAATATCAATTGGTATATAACTTGTAGCTTCTTTAACATTTTTGTTCGTTAACTTTCAGTATCTCCAGATAACTGTTATGTTTAAACTTCAAATTTGACAAGTCTGAATGGGATTTCCAGGTTGTCAGCAGAACTTGGCAAACTGCTCATAAGATGAAATCTCAAAGGGGATGGATTGGTCCTGGTAAATCAGATAACGACAACTTCCGCATCAAACGATACATTGCAAAATATACTATAAACCCGGCTATTGCAAATGGTTTAGCTGATTTTGTTGGTTCAGTTGAGGTAAATTTTCTATTATCTTTGTTTTTCTGAATTCTTAATAAGAGTATGTTTAGAAGTTGAATGTAACAATCCAATCTTTCCTAAATTTTCCTAAACTTTTCCAGTGTTCCATGATATAGATATTATGGGCGACATTATTACTCATTTGATATCTGCCTGATAAATCAAATGCAGGTTGGGAAGTTGGCTGATCTTGTTCTATGGAAGCCAGCTTTCTTTGGAGCAAAACCTGAACTGGTAATTAAAGGTGGTGAAATTGCATGGGCTAACATGGGTGATCCAAATGCAAGCATTCCTACACCTGAACCTGTAAGATTTGGTATCTAAGTGTCAGATTATCATGTTTGTGAATGAGGCATCCGGTTTACTAAAAAGTCAACATTATTGACTAAAGTTGTTTAACTTCTCATTTTCACATTTAGTGCAATGTTGGAGCTGAAGATAATGTATTTACGATAAAACTATTATATTCATGGGAAATTCATGTTGAGTTTGCTTGGAAGGAGGTCTGGTAACTAAAAAACAAAGATCGTTTGCTTCAAGTTCCATGTTGGTTTGTTGCAGGTAATCTCCAGGCCTATGTTTGGAGCATTTGGAAAGGCAGCCGGTTCCAACTCCATAGCTTTTGTTAGCAGGGCATGATACTCTTTACCCCGTCCTTCATTCCATTCCTACAACATTTCTTTTTCTAGGCCTTGTCTTCATACTTGTGTTGACAAAAGTATCTTTCCATGTTTTTCCTTAATGTCCCTTGTAAACAGGCCGCTGCAGACAATGGGATTAAGACCTTATATGGGCTCAACAAGAGAGTGGAGGCGGTAGGCAATGTCAGGAAACTCACTAAACTTGACATGAAGCTAAATGATACTCTCCCTGATATCAAAGTGGACCCTGAAACATACATCGTGACAGCAGATGGGGAGATTATCACCTGTAGTGCTGCCATGACAGTTCCTCTTTCCCGAAATTACTTCCTTTTTTAGGCTTCAGTATGAATATCATAATTATTTTGGAGCCTGTAGGTAACCCTGCCCAGTAAACCAAATATCACCTCCATTAATTGCAGTCTCTATGTTGCATGTGAGAAGCATATGAGAGGCCAATGGATCATATGTGTGATTGGCGAAAACCTGTTGAATCCTTGTCATTTTCTGATGCTACAATTTAGACAAGGTGAGGAACAACTGAACCCTTAACCTCAAAATCCTGAATACAACCTCAATACCACTTGCGGTGAAGATTGAGGTCTATTTCCCCTATTTTATGTTTTTAATAAAAAGAGGTTAAAGTGTTATGTGATGATGATTGTATCTTTATATCATTATAGTTGTGTTTCTTTGAGATAAAATTGCACCGTTAATCCATGCTTTATCGGGTGCTGGACAAGGTTGCCTCCAGGTGAAATAAACGCCTGGCATCTGTGCACAGAATGAAGAATTTATAGTTTACTAGTTGGTCACTTCACTCTATTGAGAAGGTATGGTGACCTCAGTTCAATTCTCTTATGCAAGGGTACTGGACTGACATTACATATGAACGTGCCAAATGATTGGAATCTCTTATTATATGGATGGCTACAGTAAGTGGGAAGTTTCTTGATATCTGTTCCGATTCTGTTTGACGATGACCAAACTACCATTAAAATAAGGGCACCTTCCTCGCCAGCTGTGTGACGCTCCGGAAAAAATTACGAGGGACTTTATTTGGGGGTCTCAGGACGGTCGTAAGAAAATTCACCTTGTCAATTGGGTTGAAGTCTGTGCACCCAAGAAAGCGGGGGGCCTGAGTCTTAAGCGAATTCGATCGATGAACGATGCCCTCCTTACGAAACTTGGATGGGTTGTACTTACTAAACCCCAAGCTCTCTGGGTCAAGACTTTAAAGGCGAAATACCGGATCGACACTCACCACCTCCCGTCGACGTTAGCAAGGAACGGTGCTTCGGTTTTTTGGCGAGGGCTTTCAGCGACGTGGAATATTGTGCGTCAAGGAGCTAAATGGCAACTAGGCAATGGACGATGCATCCTTTCCTGGCTTAACAATTGGTTAGACGATTGGGGCCCCCTCTACTTAGTGGCTCAAACAGACATCCCGGAAAGTCTTATCAATGCTACAATCGCTGATTTTCAGCACGAGTATGGTAACTGGAATTGGCAAATTTTCCACAATTATCTCCCTGCCACTGTGCGTTTGTCTATCGCAGCCATCAATTCCCACATCAATGACCGTGCGGGCGATCAATTGATCTGGGGCCAAACCATTCATCGAAGATTCACCGTTGAGTCTGCATACGATCTTATTGAGAATATTCATACCGACGGTTTTCACAGGCCTTGGGAAGACGTTTGGAAGTGGGCTGGCCCTCAGCAAATCCGGTCTTTTCTCTGGCTGGTGGCCAAAGGGAATGTAACATCCCACCCCCTATTGGAAGGCTAAAATAATAAATTGGCATAGGATGAGAGTGATTGGGCTGAATTAGGACCCTTCATGCATACTAGAATTGGGACACAGTGGAATATGTGCACATGCAAATAATTGTACATGCATACATGACATTCCCGGTTTTTGTGCCTAATGCAATTTTATTGCGATTAACGTGGTTCTTGTGTTTAAAAAATTATTCTGAGTGAACCATGGAGTGTTTCATATTTTAAGGAATTTTTAGGAATTTTTTTGGAATTTTCCGGAGAAAATTTCTGGACCAGAAAAATCACCAATTGGCGAACCGGTTGCTTTTCGTTAGCGAAAATTTCTATCCAATGGCACTATAATATTGGATATATTATTTTGAGATTGGAATTGGGGCCATTGGACTAGAATGAGTCAAATTTCATTAGGGTTTTTAAATCCTATTACAAGTTTTGTTTTATTCTTAAATTGTTTTTATTTTATTTTGTCTTTTTCCTTAGTATGCCACTTGTCCTACATGGCTTTATTGTTTTTTGTCTTATGCCTAGCCTTGATTTTC
>JAOQMR010069222.1:0-19008 GCA_027563865.1 Erythroxylum pelleterianum | reverse complement strand
TTTTTGAGAAAGCTGGACTTCCAAAAGAGAATAAGGAACTGATATCATATGCTTATTGAATGAATAAATCCTTTAAAAGGTCTATAAATAACATTTATCTCAAAAAAATTTGTACATGAACTATGTCACCGTGTTGGTAGACATTGAAATTCCATATTTCTTATGTATTGTTTTCGCATGTCAGGAACATTTATTTGTTGCAAAATTTGTGTAAATAAAAGTTGTTTCTCTTGTGTTACATTTTTTTTATTTTTCATTACGGGGGATTGGAGTTGGATGACACAATAATCAAAACTATCGAGAGCCCCAGATCAGGAACTAAGGCAATCTAGAGATTTGATCTTACGCATGCGAAGGAGGAATTTGTACCAGGTAGTGAACCTTTACACGAGCATAATTTTTTTTTTTTGGGTAAATACACGAGCATAATTTTCAATTGTTCATGAATTGAAGGGTAGCAGCTTTGATTTTCTATGTTGTAGTAATATGATGTTAATTTGGGCAATCCATATTGAAGCATTGTTAACATAAAAAAAATTTATTTTTTAAAATTTTTATTTTAAAAATTGTACCTAATTAAAATTTTAAAAATAAAATTAAAACAGAGCTTAAATTCAACTTAATAAATAATTATAGAAAAGTAATTTCAAATTAAAAATCTATCCAATTTACATATAAAGGTGAGCTCTTTTTTTTATCAAGAGTGACAAATTAGAGATACCTTAATACTGTTTACTACCATTAATGCAGCTGAACATTATTTTTTATTTGTTTGAGAGTGATTAAAAGTGAGACTGATTAGTATTAATTAACTATGATTATTAAGGAAAAATAGTTACAAAAATATTTTAAAAATCATATAAAAATTATAGTTGCATGAGTTGAACTGGACATAAAAGTGATGCAGTAGAGACCCAATTACAGAACTAATTCCAAGAACAAATAAATTCCAAGTGCAATTACATAATCGTTAAGCACTGATTAGTAATCTATTAACCAATTTTCGAATATATGTAATATTATATATTTCGATTAAATTATTTAATAAATTAATAATTTAAATTTCTATAATATGAGGTACAATCCCCAATCACAACTTGATCACAACACTTTCGGGTGAATAGGCACAGAAGAGATATTTTCTACCAGGTGACCCACGCGAAGGGAAATTTGCTTTTGCTTTTGCTTCCACTGGAGAACCGAAATCGAGAGCGGACAGAAACGTGCAATCGTGTGATGAGGAGCCAGCCAGCTACGTGGCATTACGTGACGGGTTTGGTAGAGTGTGTTATGTCATCGTCGGGGCGAGGCAATGAAATTTAAAAGTGAGAGGCCCCACCGGCGGCGACCGACACGGTTTGACACGTACGTAGTCGCTTATGTAACGAAATTTGAATTTTGTAATACCGATCGTTTTGTGTTTGTAATCTTAGCTGAATGAGAATAAAGCTTTAGACGCATGAGAATCTGAAACTAAATGTAACGCATTATAATTATTCTTCCTACGAAATATGTAGATAGTTCATCTTGTATTAATGGAATGCATTATAATTATTCTTCCTCGTACTTTTTAAATGGTGAATATTCCTATATAATCGTCGATTACGATGATATTAGCGTGCCATATTTGCAGGATTCGTGCCGTATAGAGATGACTGACGCTTCGGACGGTATCACTTGGCAAGAGTTTTCCACGATTCTCTGCTATTTGGCTTCTACCTCTCTTTTTATGTTTTTTGCTGCGAGAATAACGACATTTATATTCGTTGCAACTTTGAAGGACATCACATCGCCAAATCTGTGATTTTCATACTCCTATGACAGGTATGTTAATTCTCTACTCTACTTTCACTCTTTTCTTTATTTTAAATTCTAAAAGTAAATAAAAAGTTATGTTTACATTAAATCTAATATAACTTAATTCTTATATCAGGTTTCACTCTTTCCTTTATTTTATCTCATTAATTTGGATTAACCTTTACTCTAATTCAAACATAATAAGATCATGTATATTAATCTGTAATTATAATCCCATTTGAAATTAGTTCTCTATATTGAATAATTATAATTGAAGCCTTAAAACTAAATCCTAAAAAATGTACCTATTTTGAATAATTATAATTGATGTATTTAAATCTTATATTTTGCATGTTCAGGTCACCAAGGTTTTCTGAGCTCCATCACCAAGGTCAACTTTTCGTAATTCTTTTAAAATATTTAAAATAATATTTTTAATTTTTATATAATTAAAATTTGGCTTTCTATTATAATTCTAACTTAATATCTAAATTTATTAAGACTAATATAATAATATTTTATTTTAATAAATTTTACATAAAAATAAAATATGTTTTCAATTTCACCTTTCTTTCAAATTTTTTGAATTTATATTTCAAATTTAGTATTTTTATTATTTTAAGATCTATTTTTGTAATATCCGATACATTAGTATTAACTATAATTTAAGAGTATATCTCAATATAAATATACATTTAGTACAAATATTTTTGTCAAATATAATATGTACTAATTACAATAAGATACACAACACTAATTTATTTAATAATTAATACATGTTTTTAATTAACAATTAAACTTTGGTTTTTATAAAACTAATAAATGAAATTTAGTTTGAACACTACATCAATCATTCATACAATTTTTTAATACAAGTATATTAACATAATAATGAATCGTGAACTTACAGCTTCTTATGCACGAGGCTTAGCATGCTTGGAAGTGGTGATCTATACATATATGGTATTTTTTTAAAAAAAAATGTGTATATATTTGGTTATGCTTACCCTAATTAATCTTTACTCCTATCACCAAAATCAGGGACGGAGCCATGTTATAGGGGAGGGGGCCCATGGCCTCCCCCTTTCAAATATATTTTTTTATAAATTACTTATATAATTAAAATTTTTAAAATTACAAATATAAGTGGCCCCCTTTAAAAATATTATATAATTGTATTATTTTTTTGCATTTAGATGATGGCCCCCGGCCCCCCTTAGAGTTGAGTCTGGCTCCGTCCCTGGTTGTTCTTGAGGTCTTCAACTGGCAGGACACCATAGCTGAATTGCGAACAAGATCAACTATGGTGTTTAATTGATAAAAATAAGTTAAAAATAATTCAATTCAAAAGAAAAAAAATTGTAAATAAATTTAACAAACTATACAAGTGAGAAACCTTCTAGTCAAATAATATATTTCTACTTTAATTCCATTGCTTGATTATTGACGCAAAATCAACTCATATATTCAAAAGTAAATTAATTATAGTTATCGATGACTCTAAATAGCCAATCTCTCCTTAACTTTTCGGTAATTAAGGGACGTTTATTAATTACTTCTCTAATCGAAAGACAATCACCGGAAATTGTCCATGAGGATTTAATTTTCCAACAACATTAAAATCTAGAGAGACACAGTTTTAACCAATAAACACACAAGTGAATTCATTTATATTAGATTATTCTGTCCCTCAACACAGATTAAACCACTAGCAAGGCATTAAAATTATGTCAATTGTTACTTTATTAGTCCAAACACACAATTACAGATGTGCACTTCTAATTAGCTATCAACTATGCTAGGTGATTCCGTCTGATTTTGGTGGAGCTGGGCACTGCTGCTTGGATCCATGAGATTGGTTGACTTTGGTTAAGAAATATCTGCAAAACAATAAGACACACCGGGGGTTGACTGTCGGTAGGCCCCTCTGACGCTCAAGTTAGTCTTTTTGTGAGAGGTTTGGTAGCTGGGAATAATGAATACTAGGTATCTCAAAAATCGTACCTTTTCATGATGAGGTAATGAACTTATATATGAAAAATACCTGCGAGGTTTAGGTCTTTCCTCATGAGTAGGAAGTCACCATCTATGAATGGGTCGACCGGCCCACATGCCATTCCGGGTCTGAACCTAGCGAGACTGACACAACCATAAGCCCCCTACTCCTCGAGTCTGATCAAGGAGAAGGGTCGAAGGAGTACAGAAGGATTGTGCGGCTCGGTTGTTGGACAGATCGCAATAGGCCCGATCGATCGGGGGTCGGAATCTGATGCCCGACAGCTTGTGTTAGGATTGATCGATCGGATATCGACGCATAGTGAGTGGCAGCTTGCGGTAGGATTGATCGATCGGTCATCGACGTATAGTGAATGATAGTTCAAGCTAGGGCCAATCGACTAAATGTTAACACTTAGTAGAAGATAGATCCCGCTGTCGACGCCAGGTTAAAGCACTAAGTTTAATTATTACTGTCGGCGCGTATCCTCTAACAGATTTTCAAAACTTGAAATGGAGCGCCTTTTAAACTGCTGCGCCGCTCCGAGTCTTTGAAAACCTTAATTTGCTACAGATCAGATCTTGCCACGCGTCAACTTCGGCTCGGATCTTACTACGTGTCTACCGTCGATTGGCACAACAGTTCAGTGGATCACTGTTATAAACGTCCGAAATCGACAAACTTCCTCTGCTTCCATTTCTACGTATTTGATTCTCCGGCTTCTGTTCTCTGACTTCTCTCTACTCTTCTTTTCTCCTGCAATCATCGGGATTCCATTTCCTCCGTCCTCTAGACTCTAAATTTCAGTCGCTAAACTAGGTACGTCCTTTCTCAGATCCCTATCCTACTGATTCCTTTCTCGTAACCATGTCGTCAACCAGTCTTAGAGGTGAGGTTAGTCCTAGGGGTGAAATTAGTCCCAGAGGTGAAACCGCCGAAAGCGCCTTGCAAATAGTCGGGCCGCTTGAAATAACGGCGGAAGTGATGGAAGTGTCAGAGATGAGGCCAAATGTGGGAGTTGTTGTGAGTGACCGGAAAGATGGGCAGGTCGTTGAAGCACCGCCGTGCGACCCCTCGACGATGACTGAGAGGGACTTGAACTGATCAGTTATCAAAAATAACATCCCTGTGTCCTGGGGACCCAGACTGACCTCCAAGAACGAACGGATTCATAGCAATCTGGGAGGATACTTTGCTATTTCAGACAGTTTTTCTCGGTCGGTGGTATGAAGCTTCCGTATGCCCCGATCATTGATGAGGTGTGTTGCGCCTACCAATTGAGGCCGAGCCAAATCCCTCCGAATGGCTGGAGATTTATTAACGGCCTGGCCTTGCTATGCCATAATTTCGGGTATCCCCCGTCGATCGGTATCATGTGTCACTTTTTGAGAATGAACCAGAGTTCAAGTGCCGGGGTCGGGGTCCCTCATCTTCAGTATAGAGATGCACGCTATCGCCCGGCTGGAACAGCTTCAAAAGTCCAAGCTTAGAGGACGAAATACTTTTTTGTGAGGCCTCCGGGATCTTCCTTTGAATCTAGGCAGTGGAGATATCCTCTAGCGGAACGATGGAATGACGTTTCAAATGTGTCCCTTACTAGGGAGGAGTAGGGGGTGATTGACCGAATAAAGGTGCTCGGTCGGTACGATTTCGACCACCTTATGTGGGGGTATCGTGGAGGGGCATCAGTCGATGCATTTTTTATTAATCCCCCACCTCGGATTAGCGGGCTAGAAGGAGAAATTGCCCCTCCTGGTTGACTCCTCATAGTTTAATTTCTTGCTCTCTTCATAAGTATTGGTTTCGGTTTCTAACCTGTTCCTATACTTGCGCAGCCATGGCAAAGCTCAGGGATTTTGCCGGGTCCTCCAGCTCCACTAGAGCCCAGCGCAAAGTTGTGAGGCCTTCTTCTAAGACAAAAGAGAAAGGCAGGAAGGGGGAGGCCAGCGCGGATGTAGCTCAGCCGACTGTTCCTGAGTCGTTTGCAGCGCTCGTTCCAACAGTTGTTCCCGATCAGCCCACAGTGATGACCCGGTTGGCAGGTGAGGACCGCGTGGTAATGGAGGAAAAAAGGAGGAGATGGAACGACCCCTCAAGAGAAAAAAGATCGTTCAGGTTCTCGACCGACCGCCCTGCCAATCAGACCAAGGCAAGGAGAAGGAGAGGGGGGAAGAGCGTGTTGCCCGATCGGATAAGGGCAAGGGGAAGGGGCGAGTGTTGAGCGCTGAGAAGTGGGAGCCTGTGATCAGTCTGGATAAGACTGCATCGCTGAGGGATATCTATGTGGCTCTTCACATCGCTCGGAAAGTCGTCCCTCCTTAGGAAAAAAAGTTTGTGCAGACATTAAACGACCAGGAGATGGTGGCCAGTCTCGTTCGCGGTTGTGTGAGGGATTTGATATTTGCCTCTGGGGTACATGAACATCTTGAGAAGTTCAACGAAGTGATTCAGGCTCTTCTTGGACAGGTCGAGACTCTAAGGGCCGAACTATTGGAGGCGAAGGAGGAGAAGGACGTGGTGCGAGCTCAGCTTTCTTCGTTGGAGGAGGAGAAGAAATTTTGGGAGGAAGATAGGAGCTTTTTGAGAGCTCAACTCGCTTCGGGGGAGGAGGAGAAGAGCAGAGTGATCACTTCCAGGGATGAGCTGGAGAAAGAATGTTGAGCGTTGCGGCTCAGCAATGACGGCCTGAGGGGAGTAGTGCTCGATGCCAATGCTGAGGCAAAACTGGAAGAGGAGCTCCATATGAAAGTCCTCTATGATTGCCACGAAGCGGTGATGGAGAAACTTAGGGCTGAGAATAAACTGATGGAGCTACAAGGCTCCATCAAAGAGCAGAGGGTTGAGGCGATCAAACGATGGAGAGAGCGGTTCTTACACGAGGAGTGCAAAGAATTCGCTTGCGACTTGGCTCTTTCCATCCTGAAGAATTGCCACAGTATTTGCATTCCTGACGGGTCAGATGGTCCTTCATTTGAGAACTATGCCGAGTCGATGCTTCCCTCTGAGCTCGGCCTTTCAGTTGAGGAGATGAGGGACATAGCTGAAAGAGAACGAGAGGCATTACCAGATGAGATGCTGGACCTTAGCTCAGACGAAGAGGAGGAGCAAGCTCATGGAGGTGTCTCTCCAGTTCTTTCAGCGAATCATGATCCTGTCCCGAGTGCTTCGTCGACCTCCTCTCCTTCCAAACAATTTTAAGCTGTAAAACTCTTGAAGCTCATCTGGTCGAGCTTGTGACCAGAAAAATATAAGGAAATAAAAAAATCTTATTTTTATCCTTCGTTGCCTTGTTAATTCTGTAATAAAGCTTTAAACTATCATTAGCTTTGTATGAGATATTGCCTTTTTGAATAGCATGTAGCGAACTAGCGCATTCGATATAAGTAGATCGGTCGTTAGGTTTGAAGGAATTCGACCGAACTATACTAATGTCAAGCGATCCAAGATTTTGGCTCTTAGCGTCACCTGGTTCCAAGATCCTGTCTTGGCAACCTGGCCGAAAAATGTCAAGGCCGAGCAATCTGAGATTGTTTCTCGGCATCGCCTGATTCCAAGATCCGGTCTTGGCAACCTGGCCGAGCGATGTAGAGGCTGAGCAATCCAAGATTCTTTTCTTGGCATCGCCTGGTTCTAAGATCCTGTCTTGGCAACCTGTCGAGCAATTGTATAGGTCGAGCGATCCGAGATTATGTTCTCGGCATTGCCTGGTTCCAAGATCCTGTCTTGGCAACCTATCGAGCGATTGCAGAGGTCGAGCGATCCGAGATTATGTTCTCGGCATTGCCTAGTTTTAAGATCCTATCTTGGCAACCTGTCAAGCGATTATAGAGGTCGAGCGATCCGAGATTATGTTCTCGGCATCGCCTGGTTCCAAGATCCTGTCTTGGCAACCTGTCTAGCGATTGCAGAGGTCGAGCGATCCGAGATTATGTTCTCGGCATTGCCTGGTTCCAAAATTCTGTCTTGGAAACCTGTCGAGCGCTTGTAGAGGTCGAGCGATCTGAGATTATGTTCTCGGCATCGCCTGGTTCCAAGATCCTGTCTTGGCAACCTGTCGAGCGATCCGAGATTATGTTCTCAGCATCGCCTGGTTCCAAGATCCTGTCTTGGCAACTGTCGAGCGGTATTGAAGACAATCAATCGGTAGAATGTTCTCCCTGTAGCCCATCTTTGATGAGACTTTTGTGCCGAGAAATTTGAAACCCTTTATTAATGATGATGAGGGCTTGGGCCATTATAAAACTTGACTGGCAGGGCCAGGAGAAAGGTACCCACAAGTTGCGTGTACAAGAGCATAAGCAATAATAAAGTACAAAACAAAGAAATAAGGGAACTAAAATAAAGCTTATCTATTGGTAGAACGTATTCAGGTTTTGAAAATTCTAGGGCCTCGGTAGAATCTTACCGTTCGTATCGAGCAGGATGCAAGAGCCGTGCCTTGACCACTTGATAGGGTCCTTCCCATGTCTGACCGAGCTTCCCAGGATGTTTTTGAGCCGCCTCGGTCTTTCAATGGTACAAGGAGGGGTTGGCCATGGGTTACATCCCATGTTCGATTCCCAGCCTTGGGGGGTGCTGGGGCTACCAACCCCTGTTGCGACCATGGGCCGAGCCTCTGAGCCTGAGCCTGTGAGGGGGGTAGGTCGGGCCTAAGGGAGGTATCGGAGCCCTAGAGTGGCCCAAAACCAGTAGGGCAAAACCAATAAGCCGGGGTCGTAACACCCGATCACCTATATCCACAGAAAGGCAAGAAGAGATAACATTCCTCTGCTGGATTGGAGTATTTGAGCTGAACCGAATAGATGACTTGTTAAAATTTACAAGTTGTCCCGAGTCTAACTCATAAGTGTGTAAAATTTCTTTAACAACTTCAGCCTCCCGAAGATGTGCAGAGAAGAATAAGTAGCTATCATCCGCAAAGAATAGGTATGAGACAGCAGGAGCACCAGCAGCCACCTTGCAACCGTGAATAGTGCCTCGACTCTCAGCTGCTCGGATCATAGATGACAGCCCTTCAGCGCATAAGATAAACAAATAGGGTGAAAGTGGATCACCCTGCCTCAGCCCTCGCTTCGGATAAATAGGCCCAAGCATTTTATCTTCATGCGACACAAAATACTGAGCAGAACACACACATAATTTGATCAACCTGACCCATGCTATGTGAAATCCCATCCGAATGAGGACTTCCTCCAAGTAATGCCACTCAATCCGATCATATGCCTTACTCATGTCCAGCTTAAGAGCTACTTTCCCTTCCACTCCCTGAGTCTTCCTTTTCAGAAAATGGTTTATCTCATAAGCCACAAGAAAATTATCAGAGATCAGCCTATGCGGTACAAATGCACTCTGGTTCTCCGAGATCAAAGTAGGGAGGATTTTCTTCAACCGAGCAGCAATCATCTTTGTAATAACTTTATACAATGTGTTACACAAAGCAATTGGTCTCAAATCCGTCAACTTCTCAGGCGACCTCTTCTTTGGGATTAAAACAATCGCTGTCTTGGTCAACTCTTCAGGTAAGTAGCAGCTGTGAAGAAAATGAAGACAGTCCCTTGTGACCTCCTCCTCGACAATATGCCAACAACTCTGATAAAAAGCTGCATTCATGCCATCCATACCTGGAGCTTTATCAGGGTGAAGACTAAACACCGCAGACTTAACCTCCTCCACTGTATAAGGTTTCAGCAACATGTCATTCTGAGCTAGAGAAACTGACGACAATAGAGTAGCAGCCACCGTACCAGTACTCATTGTAGTTGCTTTAAACAAATCCTGAAAATAATCTACAATCATGTCAGCCAACTCCGAATTCCAGTCCCGTATCACTCCAGAATGATCCTTTAAATGAGTAATCTGATTTTTCCTCCGCCTCTTAGAAGCAACCGTATGAAACAACTTTGAATTTGAGTCCCCATCTTGCCACAACATTTTGGCCCTTTGTCTCCAAAAAATCTCCTGCTGTCTAAGAGTTTCATGATATAACTCTTGAAACCGACAAAAATCAACCTCTGTCAACCCTTCTTCACCCCTACGCGCCCTCTTCATATCAACCTTCAAGCTATTGAGTTTCTCAAGAAATTGCCCTGTTATCGTCTTCCCCCAAGTGACCAGTGTTTCGCTACATATTTTCAATTTATCCCTTAAAGACAGCCCCTTATTTTGATTCCACACGCCCTCAACAACAAAAAGAAATTGGGAATCCCTTAGCCATGCATTTTCAAACCGAAATCTTTTAACACCCATTCGAAACGAGACAGCAATAGGCTCCAGAAAATGGGAGAATGATCCGAAGATGTAACTTCCAAATTACTCACCTTATAACGGGAAAACTTCTGAATCCAACTAGAATAGGCCAACGCCCGATCAAGCCTTTCTTCAATCCGTCTCGCGGCTTCGTTTCCCCTAATCCAGGTAAACCCATAACCCTGCATACCCAAATCAATCAACTGACTATCCGCTACCGCCTCCTTAAAACCCATCATGAGACGATCCGGCTGAGGATTGCCGCCATAATTTTCAGATGGATGGAGGATATCATTGAAATCCCCAATCATAACCTATGGCAGAGTAGATTTCGCAGCAAGGCACCTGAGCAAACGCCATCCCTCCTCCCTGTTATTTCGATTCGGTTCACCATAAAAACCAGTGAGACGCCAGCCATCCATTCCCTGGATGCAAATTTCGACTTCAATGTGCCGGCGAGAAAACCCAAGCAACCTAACATCATCCTTGCTTTTCCAAAACAACGTCAAGCCTCCACTATGACCATTGGTCTCAACACAAAATAATCCTTCAAAGCCCAATGTAATTCTAACACGATCCAACTTTTCCCTATGACACATAGTTTCGATAAGAAAAAGCACTCTGGGTTTTTTTACTGAAACCATGTCCCGAAGAAAACGAATTGCACATGGGTTACCCATCCCACGACAATTCCAGCTTATACAACTCATGATGATGGGCGGGCCTGATCCACAGGTCCCGCCAACAATAAGTTTTTTGAGTCCATAAACACTGAAGTCATATGGACATCCTCAGGCCCATGGGCCTCCCCCTCCACACTCCTGGTCTCCACCATACGCCTACGTTTTGAGTCCATCACAACCACCCCATCCTCAGTCCTTATTAATGTCGTGTTTGACTCCTCGCCATAATCCTCCACGATCCCCTTACCTTTCCCACGCCCATATACACTCGTAGTCATAACGGATGACACAATATCCTGATCGCCAGTTTCCTTATTGCTTCCAGAAATCACGGACTTTCCAAAACCAGTTGCGACTGCCATCGCCTCCGGCAACCTCTGCCCCCCCACCATAGTCTCCGTCCTCATCTCCCCCATACTCCCTTCAAAGCTACCTCGTGGTGGCATGTCACGAAGCCACTGACTGCCTATCGCCGGCTGTGAGCGTCGCATACTAGCCCGAATAGACTCGTCAAACCTCCTTGGAACAATTCCGTCAGATGCCTCGTAAACTAGCTTGCAAAATTTTTCAGTATGACCCAACAAACCACATGCGAAACAAACAGTAGGCAACCTTTCATACTTAAAACCCGGAGTAATCCAATCCCCTCCTTGTCTCTTAATCTTCATCTCATGTTTTATGGGCTTGCTAACATCCATCGCTACCCGAATGCTCATATAGTTACGCCAGGTGCCAGTGAAATTGTTCGGGTCCGACTTGACAAAATCACCTAAAAAACTTCCTATCGATTGGGCAACTTTTTCAGACATAAAACCAACCGGAAGCTTGTAAACCTGCACCCAGAATTCAGCCTTCGACAAAACCACAGACTCCGGCTGATCAATCGCACCAAATTTTTTAAGCAGTAAAAGCTGATTGTCAAACGTCCATGGTCCATCATCAAGAACCCTTTGCATATCCCTTTCATGAAAAATTTGAAAGATAAATATGTTAGGGTCGATATCCTTGATATAGACCCCCATGACAGGTCGCCACAAGGATGCCAGAGTATCCTTCATCGACGCCGCATGAATAGGTTTCTTCGTCAGAAAACTACCGACCAAGCTCCAGCGAATATCTATCGCACCCTCAATATCCCCTGCCTCAATAACCAACCCTTCTTCCTCCGGCTCCTCAATTGTCATACGATGACATTGTTCGTTGATCCTATACATCTCTTCAGACTCCATCGAGTAAACCCAGACCAGAAAGCACAAAACTTTGGAAAAGACCGAGCAAACTTGTCAAAGACAAGACAGAGCAAACTTGTCAAAGACAAGATGTAATTGTATTATTGTTATTGCGCAGATACATTTAAATGTTTGTATATATATGGCATTTTGTTGGAGACATTTTGTACCCAGTCTTATTTTGTTGTTCTGAGATATTTTGTTAAATCTCAGTTGGCATCTTGGGTGGATGCTTGGGCCATTTTATTAGGAATTGCACAAACAGATCACCATTTTGTGTGCATTTCCTTATGACATATTTTGTTTAGGTAATCGAGGTATGGGTATCTTACATATATGTTATTAGTACTCCTATCGGGTCTGATTTCTATATTGTTGAGGTACTTGTAACCTCATTTTGGACTTATGATTGAGAGATTCGTGGCTTTACTTTGACATCCTATTGTGGCCACATATTGTTATATTAATCTGGGGATTTGTTTTTGTTGTTCATTGATATTGGTTATGCTGTCCAAGTGGGAAAATGATAGAATTTTATCATAATTGTGGACTGACATAATAAAAACCCCGATTAATCAGATGTCAATGGTAATTCTCTCTTTAACGTGTTATTGGGCCTATGATCATGGGCCTGCTATGATGAGTAGGTTTGACCCATGTATTATAAAGCACATGAGGCCCTACTGCTAGCCAACCTTTAAATACAGTTGCTCCATTGAAAATTGTATGTGCTTTTGCTGATTAAGGTTCAGAATAGCAGTAGTAAATCCTCTGCGTCTCTGTCACTCCAATTCACAGAACATTACAATGGACTCAATGTTTCCCCAATTTTCAGGTATTTATCCATCTAATTATTGAATATAGTATATTGCAATTCTAGGGTTAATTACTTGTGTTGATTAATTATGCAATTAATCTGAAATCTTGTGTTAATTTCTTTCCATAAAAATATCCAATAATAGCTTATCACTGTACCTGTCTTCTTCTGCAAAATATCAATATCGGGAGTGTGACGTGGTGGAATTTTACACCCTTCATTATAGCCAGCCAATTCATGCGTTCATAGACAAGGACGTAGATATTTTTATTATTACGAGAAAGATGTTATAACACATTACTCTAATATGTATATAAAATCAGTTTCAAAAAGATATTAATATAAATCAAAATATCTGAATTTATATTTTAACTTTCGTCTAATTCTTAAGAATTATATTTAATATTTATTACTTTAAATGTATTCATGTGGAACAATTATAAATAATAAATTAAATTAAATTTAAATAATTTAGAATAAATTATGTGTGATGTAATCTTATCAAATAATTATACAAATAAATTAAATTTAAATCAACAAAAAAAATTAAAAAAGTCATCGGTACTTGATAAATATTAATTTTTAATTGTTAATTTTTATATTTCTTATATTTTCAACTTCTTCAATATTTAAATTAAATTATGAAATTCGTTTCCAAGCAAGTTGTTGTCTAGACCTAGAAAAGACATTTGTGGTTCAACTCAAAAGAGCGTGGGGACATATCATCGACTTGTTTGTTTTATGAGACGACTTGGGCTCACAAGTCAACCGCATATCAAGAAAATATGTTTATAAATTTTTGGTTCTTTTGCACAACAAATTAAAAATAATATCATAGTTTAATTTATTTCAATTTTTATTAAAATTTAAAGTTTTGTTTAAATATAATTATAAAGAAGTTCTAATTCTAATCTTTGAACTTAAAATCACAATAAATAAGTATAATTTTTCAAAATATAAATTATGTTAAAAATAATTCTTTCAATTTTATAAAAGTAAGCATAAATTATATTTAATTTTTTTAAAAATAATCATATAATAATTTTAAATTAATATTTGATAGTGTTAAAACTGTCTACCGGCTCTTCTCGAGATATAGATAAGCACTTGCATGCTTCTCCTTCTCCAAAGCTTGCAATTCATTCAAAAATAGCCTCTCTTTCTTAGACTGTCCCAATGATGAATTGCAGGTATCTCCTGCTATTAGCCATAGTTGTTCTTGAGGTCCTACTGTTAGGACACCATAGTTGTACTGCGAACAGGAACGGCTGCAATTCTTCTTGTGGAGATATAACTATTAGATTGCCATTTCGCTTGAGAACAGATCCTGAAAGTTGCGGATTCAAATCCTTTGAACTTCACTGTGAAGACAACCACAAAACGGTACTGTATTTGTCTCCGTCTGCAAAATATTACGTATGCCAAATAAATTACACAGACTTTAGCATTCGAATTGTGGACACCGGTGTCCAAAAGCATAACTGCTCGTCACTTCCTCGCCATCCTCTAACACGGGATCTATTTGATTCTGCAAAGGTGTTTAACTTTAGACATTCATATGTTGAGCAGTTGGTTTTCGTGCGATGTGTGAATCCAATGGCACAAGATGTTAGATATCACAATGCTCTATTGAATGATTATTATGGTGATGTTTTTGACGGTTACCGTTATCTGGATGCTTCATCTTGTTTTAATGGAACGCAGAACAGTTATTCTTCCTCCCACTCTTTACAAGGTGAACACTCCTACGTAATTTTTGGTGAGCATGTCAGAGTATTAGATTTGGAGGATTCGTGCCGTGTAGAGATGACGACGCTCCTGACGGTATCAGATAGCAGGAGTTTTCTAACTTACAAAAACAACATAACTTATAAGGACATCTATAATTCTCTGCTATTTGGCTTCCAACTCTCTTTTTATGAATTTTGCTGCAATAATTACAACATTTCTAATCCTTGCAACATTGAAGGTGATCGCCAACGTTGTCCAAGTAAGTTAATCCTCATCTCAGCTTTCACACTCTTTACTTTATCTCAAACGCTTATGGGATTGAAACTGTCAGTATTTTTCTGGATTGTTTTTAGAGTTTCAAAATACCGGACAGAAGGAAGTTAATTCTCCACTTCAAAGAATTATCATTAAAGTATAAAGCCAAATCTTAAAAAGATGTACTTATTTATGCTATTATTTACAAAAAAAAAAAAATAGAAACTACCTTTGAAATTGACCGAATTAAGAAAAATGTCAAAATTTTACATGAAAAATAGATATTTTTTTCCTTAAAATCTAATTACAAAAATATATGTTGTAGAAGGAGGAAAATAATATAAAACAGTTATAAATTAAAAATATATTAACAGAAGGAGGTTAATATTACAAAAAATAGTTAAAATTTCATAAAAAAGATTGAAGAAATATAATTTTATTATTAGTACTTGTATTATTGGTACAAAAGATGCATATGTTAATGTTGAATTATTTCTTTTATTAATTTTATAATATTTGACTAAAAGATTTATAAATTTATAATGTTTGAAATGTATGAAATTTATTAATTAAAAGAAATATCTATTAATAAAAAATTAACTTAGATCATATATCATGTGATTAATTTTAAATAATTAAAATTACATTTAAATATTAACAAACATATCATACTTATAATGTTTATATTAGATATGCAATATTAATTTTATTTATAATAAGAGATATGTGGATTATTGAGAAGAGAGGAGACGTGGTGGCCCAAAAAGTCTCTTCAAAGGTGTGTTCAAATCATCCGAATCCTAAGGGTAAATAAAAAGTTGAATTTACGTTGATATTGAACTTAATCAATTCTAAATTTATTATCATATATAATATAGTCACTGCAAACTAATTCATTGATAACAATTGACAGATCAGGTCTTAAATATCAACTAAATTCTTTTTAATAAAATTTAGTTTTTAAAACTAATTGATGTATTCAATTCCAATTTATATTCTTTTTAATGTCTCAATCTGAAATTTTGCTCGTCCAGGTCTCCAAGGCTTTCTGAGCTCAATCATCGATATTGTACGCTTTACATATTTTGGTGAGACGTTTAAATAGACACTTAAATTAATAACTTTGTCCATTCAAATATAAAAAATATTAATGGATTCTTCTACTTAAAAATTTCTTGCATGAAGTTTCAGTAATAATTCATAAACGTGTCGATTTGAATACGGTAAAGATTAATTCTCAATTAAATAATTTAAAAATCAATGTATATTTCATCTAACTAATAAATAAATTTTATCTTTATCACTGTGTCAATCATTCATATATTTTTATATAACATATTAAAATATTCAGAATGGACATTTTAATAACAAAAATAAAAACCTCAAAAATTTAATGAAATTTCCTATTATTGTTAACTCTAATATTTACTGGAATGCAGGAACAACACAATTGCCTCAATGGGTAACTGATGGTGAGTATTTAGGAGACGTGTTTTTGTATTATATACATCGCCTGGAAAGTAAATGGTTTTTGGATGATTTGGATCTTACTCATCGAATATGGTTAATGGTAGATTGTTAATTTTTCTTTTCCTTCTTGTTATCCAAGCTAGTGTTGGTGACATATTTGCCTGTGAGATGAGAAAATTAAGGGATCAAAACATTAAATCTTAAACTTTGAAGGCAAGAACACAAAATAGGGTTAATTAAATAGCCCAAATTATGAGTTTATCATTTTTTCGTGATTAAGCTCTCCGGTCATCACCAAGCCTTGAGACTATTTCCTAATTGTATTAATTCTGTAGGATCTAAGAACGGTTCTTGTTCAAGTTAATTTTCAGCAAAATTATTCTATTTGTTTAACTTATTTTTATTCTTTTAAAATTTGCAGAATCAGATCTACGTTATTGGATTTTCCATTTATTTGTAGACGTTGTCGACATTTTCAGTAAGATATCTTCTCTTTTATAGACCATTTAAGATTTATAAAATTATAGAACATAATAGATCATATCTTTTTTTATATAAAGGTGGAATAATATCAATAATACTTTGTCTTGTTATTTTATGAATTTATGTAATTTATTCTAATAATTTTATAGTCCACGACTAATTAAATAAAATTTTTATATATTGTAAAAGTATTTAAATTAAAATTATAATCAATTATCTACTAGTTAATATTTAGATACTCATAATTTGATGTATTCACACAATAAAATATTTTAAAATTTTATTTGACTAATATAAAATTTCAAGATTATCTTTCAATTGATTAAAACCACAAAATTTTAAAATAGCAATATCAACTTCACAATTATAATTAAAAGAATATTTATAATTAAAATTTAAAAAAAGAAACATTTCAAGCTATGATTAAAAATAAAAATATTAAAATACATATACAAACAATAAAATTAAAAATTTATTCTTTTTTATAATTAAATATTATATCTAATTTAATTCAATTTTAGTATTTTATTTTATCTCAAAAATAAAAATTTATTTTTTTTACACAGTTGTACATCATATACTGTTATTCATTTTTGGAGGTCCATTCGCTATTGGAATTTTGATTTATAAGTGGAGGAGGAGACATTTATCAGTGTTTGATAATATTGAAAAATTCCTCCAAACACAAGGAGATTTCATGCCAATTCGATATTCCTATTCCAATATCAAGAAGATAACTAAAAATTTCAAGGACAAATTAGGTCAAGGAGGCTATGGCTCTGTATATAAAGGAAGGCTTCGAAGTGGACGTCTTGCAGCTATAAAATTATTGGGCAATTCTAAAGCTAATGGCCAAGATTTCATCAACGAAGTTGGCACTATTGGAACAATACATCATGTTAATGTGGTGAAACTCATTGGTTTTTGTGTTCAAGGATCAAAACGTGCTCTTGTATATGAGTTCATGCCTAACGGTTCTCTAGACAAGTACTTGTTTTCTCCTGAAGTCAGCAATTCAATCAGTATAGAGAAGATGTATGAAATTTCTCTTGGAGTTGCTCTTGGCATTGAGTATTTGCACAGAGGTTGTGCTATGCAGATTCTGCATTTTGACATCAAGCCTCATAACATCCTTCTGGACGAAAACTTTACTCCAAAGGTTTCAGATTTTGGTATAGCCAAACTTTGTGAAACAAAAAATACAATCGTCTCTCTAACAGGTGCAAGAGGAACCATTGGTTATATGGCTCCTGAATTGTGCTATAGGCATATCGGAGGGGTCTCTTTCAAAGCTGATGTGTATAGCTTTGGGATGTTGTTGATGGAAATGGCAGGGAGAAGGAAGAATTTGAATGCAGTTGCAGACCATTCGAGCCAAATTTACTTTCCTGCATGGGCTTATGAGCAATTTAGAAAAGGAAAGTACATAGAATTTGGAGAGGTCAATACTACAGAAGAACAAAACAAAATAACAAAGAAAATAATTGTGGTAGCGCTTTGGTGCATACAATTGAAGCCTGAAAACCGACCTCCTATGCACAAAGTAATTGAGATGCTTGAACAAGATGTGGAATGTCTAGAATTGCCTCCAAGGCCTCTGCTCTCTTCACAAGTTGTAGAAGATGAGGGCACCAAAATGGATGAACACCCAATAGAGATAAGAGATCCCGAAAGTGATTCTGATTCCATTGGCTTAATTGTGGATGCAAAGTAAGTCATAATTCAAAAGAAAAATGGGAAGCTATTTGATGCTGAAATGTTGCAACATGTTAGATCATATGGATACTTGCTACTGTAATATTTAGGGCCTTGAATCCAAACGTTGTCAAACTGGTATCCAAACTTGCTTACGAATTATAATATTACAATATAATGAACTTTTTTAGAAAAAACTCAATCTTATTGAAGGGGTCTAAATCTTCTCAAAGTTCGAACTTAACTAATAAAATTATACTCAGTATCAATTATCTGAGTAATAATCAATAAGCTAACATATGTAGTGGATGTATACTGCAACATTGGCAACAAATCTTTCCTATTGTATCAAAAGACGAATGTTTAATACTGTATTCATTCTTTATTGAAATGAAAGCCTTAATTTTATTCATTAAAAAAGTATAGGCCATCAGACTCAGTTTAATAAATCTGTTGTTATTATCTGTACATATCTATTATAACAAACTACTTAAATACGCATCGCTTCTCTCTACAAGAAAATTTGGTTTCAGCAACTATAGTAAAATGGTTGCTAATTATATATATTTTGCAACCAAAAATTATTTGGTTGCAATATATAAGTTA